>CP136062.1:18804945-18895535 GCA_032622095.1 Siphonodentalium dalli
CTGGCATCACCTGGAGACACGACAAGGCCTGCAATAGAATGAAATTTAAAGTAATCACTAATATAATTAATACACCAAATATGGCTTTCAGAATAGAAGTACATGTATGCAAAATATTGCGTGAATCGCAAATTATAATCACAATCTGCATGGCTTTGCACAAAGAAAATGTATGGAATTTTTCACATATTGGGTACCAAGCTAAGCAATACTAATATGTTTATAGCATACAGGTGAGACAGACTCACGACAGAGAGTCCATGTAATTTTGAGTTGGTTTCTAAAACCTTTGACACCATTATCATTTGCATGATTGGAATCAGTCTCATTAAAATCAGACTATTGAACAAGTTACGCGTCCCGAGTCTGAATGATTTCACCATCATTCATATAACCATCATTCATATAACCATCATTCATATAACCATTGCTATAAATCACTGCATTATGATATCACTTTCGCATTAACCCTTTTTTATGACTGGAGCTTCCTGAAATTTTGCAAAAACCCTGTGCCAATATATATACGCGAGTCTCCCATATGGTTCAATAAGTATTATTATATATACATCAATATAAGAGAATGCTCTCGGCACTCACCATGTTGGACAGAGGTATGCTTCTTAGCTGCCACTGTTCTTCTAACGAGTACATTTTGAGCAGGCAATCTGTAAACATTTAAACCTCAAGGTTGTCATGCAGTTTTAACCCTTTCAGTGCCAAGTCCGATTTTTGTATCAACCCATATTTCCTTGATCATTTTTCAAATTTATTGATTATAATAATGTGATACATTGCTGGAAAGAGCTCTTAGAGCTCTTTCCATCAATGTATCACATTATTATAATCAATAAATTTGAAAAATGCTCAAGGAAATATGGGTTGACACAAAAATCGGACTTGTCATGTGTATCGTGTCATGTGTATCGCGATACAAGAAATCAAGTAATGTCTGAAGATGGGATATTGTTAATTTGTATCGTGATATTTATCATATGTCACCCGCCATATCAAATCCAGTCGTAAGTCGGGATTTTTTTACCCTGTGCCAATGCATTCTCTTATATATAGGTCGCCTCGCATATATAAGAGCATGCATTGGCCTAACAATTTTTTTATCATTTTTTTTAAATAAATGTTTCTTACAATTTTTAGGACATAAAATTAAAAAAATCGATTACCCTGCAGGGAGCCCCACACATATATAGAAACATATAGAAGAGTGTCGTCTGCTCATGTTTGTCTGGGGCTCTGTATGGGTGAAATTATAAAATTGTTAAAGAATACAAGAAAAATTATTAAAATTGTAAAAAAATCCCGACTTACGACTGGATTTGATTTGGTGGGTCACATATAATTAAAATATGTTGTTGTTGTTACTGGAGGTCTGAAACCTGACTCATTCTTTACCCCTTCTTTACTAAATGGATTCTCACACTCAGTTATAAAAGTAAACATTGGAATGGTCTATTATTCATTAAGGAGAGGTTTTCAAGTAACAAAAGCAGATGGCTGGGTGGGAAATTTGGTCGTTTGATGAACTTATTATCTGAACATTTCCTAAGGGATAACTACTCATCAATAAGTAATAGCGTGCTAATTAAGCATACCAGATTAATCCACTAAAACACACCATACATGTATTTTTGAAATCGCTTGTCGACAATTGTTTCAGTTTTTATAAGAAACACTAACCTTGTGAAGCTGATATAATATTCTTGCCATCTTCTGACAGCCTGATATCTGTTACAGTACTGTAAGATAAATAATAATAATAATTACAACAACCCCGGATCGGCTCTGGATTGTTTGTAGATAAATGTCCATTACTAGTGAGTGGTACCTCATCACGGTTTCTGCACCTGATGATGAATTAGAACAAATGTAATAAATTTGAGGCGAGGAACCAGTCTATAGCTAATGTAGAAGTCACTTCCTCCTATTTGAATATGAAAGAAAATGAACTGTTGTCAGAGAGAGAAGTAACATTGACTAAATTTCAATTTACACCCTTACATCACCCTCCGATGGTTCAATAAGTATAAGGAAACACAATAGGCTATATATAAAACCATTATAATGAGTAAGAAGAACATTATAATCAGTAAATACATTTTAAAGGCACAGATGGCCTTCACAATGGCCATCTGTTAAAATAGCCACATCCTTTAACCCTTTGGAGAGTATCTGTAACGTCATATACACAACGTCATGAGTAAATTTAACGTCAACGTCATATCAATAATCATTAACAAGTTCGGGTCAAAATGGTCCAATAATTCATTTTAATTTATGTGCATTTTTTGTTAACGTGTGTTATCATAATCGATTGCACTTATACATTTGGGACATTATATTAAATGACTACTATACAAATCATTTATAAATCAGATGATTTGTTGAAGTTACATGTATGTCTACATAAAATAACACTTCCTAAAACGACATATATGTCGTTCTACTCCTCAACCGATAGACGACATATATGTCGTTCTACTCGCCAAAGGATTAAAGTGATATGAAACACTACGGTAGGATGATCAAATAGAAATTGAGAATAATCTTGTTCAAAGCAATTATTATTCTTCCAAATTGACAACACACACCATCATTCTGATATATTAACTAATTGCAATGACTCACAATGCTGAAATAATTTGTGTCAGTTTATCGCAAGAATCAAGACGTAAATATTTACAATTGAGCGTAGTTCAGACGATGTTTTCTATAGTGTGGTACAGTTGATTTCTTTGAAATTTTCGGTGATGTTAGTAAAATCCTACATTCCTCAGGTTGACATAGCGCCTAAGTACTAACTCACCAATTTCCCGCACCCGAGTAAGTATGTCTTTAAATAATATAATGTTTTTAAAACTGTCATAAACAGAAAGAACATTAAAATATAGACAGATCTTGTTCTTATACCAATCATAAATATAGCGTAAATTGTATGTTATTGTCAAGTTTGTATGCTATGTTAAGCAAAGAAAAGCTAAATTATGTTACAGTGCTGTATGTAAAGAGTGTGCAATAAGCAAAACCCTCGAACACAAGGGAGACCCCACTAAGTGAACTTTGGTTAAAATTGCCATCATATTATTTACATAATACCAGTGTAAAGCTCGCTAATCATCACAACTAAAGATTTTGGTGTTGAACGGGTCACCGTGAATCACTTTCCCCAAAAGAAATCGGCACGGTGTTGAGTGCTTTGCTTATCGCACACTTTAAGTGCTGTGTATAAACATATGCTCGGCTCACACAAAGTGTGTTTTCTTGGATAATATCGCAATAATACTATCACTATACTCTACCATTAGTATATTCTTGCAGAAATGTTCATTATTTGGTAACTGTTATTTCATATGAATAGTGGTATATGAGAGAGAAGTCACCTCTTCCTTGGACAAAAATCAGGAGAAGTGGCTCACACTAGGGAGAAGATATGATGGTCTCTGGTCTCCCTCTAGGACGGCCTGGTCTCCCTCTAGGATGGCCTGGTCTCCCTCTAGGATGGCCCCTGGTCGCCCCCTAGGATGGTCCCTGGTCCCCCTGCACGATGGCCCTGGTCACCCTCTAGGATTAGGGCCCTGCGAATCAGGTGTTTTCATTTCGAAACGAATCTCGAATCGAATCAGGCAAACGATTCGAAATCGAATCGAATCTCGAATCAAATAATTGTTACTGAGCCAATCGAGTTGATATACATAGAACTTCGAGGAAACACCTGAAATTTGCTGGCGACAACTGGTGATCGTCGATGCAGTGCAATATGCGCAGTTTATGCGGTTATCTACACACTTCTATGCCTTTGCTGTGCCTAAGCAATTGTTGAGTACAGATAAGAGCATACATGCATGAAAGAACCAATGTCGACATAAATATGGACAATCATACCAAGTGGTGCCTGTTTCATTTCATTTCGTTGAATAGCGCAGTATTTTTCGCTACACTTGCTATGATTGTGTTGTCTGTCGCTTAACTTACTGGACACTTGTTTACAAAATACTCAGGACTTAGATTTAGATTTGCATTTACGCAAATCAAATAAAGATCGAATATCTGGCATACATGTGTGTTATGGAATTCCCATGATTCCTGGCACGACACTATTACACAGCCTTGTATGGCAATTTTGTTGTTCACTTATGTGATTATTACAGATTGGGTCAATTATTTATAGATCAACAAACAGTACATCGGGGGTGATCACAATTTACTATCAGTTGATAATGGCAGATAACCTTTTTATTGTATTCAGCTTTGAAAGCAGATTTGCTCCAGATATATTTCATATCACAACTGACGTCTGACCAAATGTTGACCAAAGAAAAGACTGGTAGTTCAGAGCTGTTTTCGGAATATGTAATATTAAATTACCATATTGTCTGGTTTTGTTTTTTGATATTTAAAAATAATTAATAAATGGAGTTCGTAGCCTATCGTAGTGCCAATCGTGCACGAAGAGCGATACATGTAAACAATATAAATCATCAAATTTCAAAATGTGTTCAGATTATAAAAATGGGGCGGTCTGACTAATATATCTTTTCCCACATATAACCCCCATTGCTCGCTTTTCTAAGGTGATTATTCTGCCTGTAATTTTCGAATGGCCCCATATTTGGATTTGCATATAACAAGTGACTGTGAATTAACGCAAAGTACAACGATTTTAAAGATTTAGTTCTTATTAGATGTTTCACCCTATTCAAACAGCATAGATTAGTTGGCGATGTCATGCCATCGGACATAACAGTACGTGCGTATGTTTAAGTCATTTACTTCGTTATTGTAGTGAATTTTCTTGTTTGGTAACAGCATTGTGGTCTGTAGAAAGGACGGAAATGCACCTGTTACCAAAGATTCGATGAAATCTGAATCATGGTAGCCGATTTCGAATCGAATCTGACAAACAATTTCAAATCGCATCAAAACGAATTGATTCACAGGGCCCTATCTAGGATGGCCCTGGTCGCAGGTGGCACAGAGACTCACTCTTTAAGTACTGTGTCATATAAACTCACTCTTTATGTACGGTGTGATATAAACTCAGTATTTATGAACGGTGTGATATAAACTCATTATTTATGTACGGTGTCATATAAACTCATTATTTATGTACGGTGTCATATAATATAAACTCATTCTTTATGTCGCATGTCATATAAACTCACTCTTTATGTAGCGTGTGATGGAAGTAGAGATGTGAGTCACCGACTGAAGACAGATCAATCTGTACGGAACACGAGTCGTCACTTTATGTATGGTGTCATATAAACTCACTCTTAGTGTAGCGTGTCATATAAACTCACTCTTTATGTAGCGTGTGATGGAAGTACAGATGTAAATCACCGGCTGAAGACAGATCAATCTGTACGGAACACGAGTCGTCACTTTATGTATGGTGTCATATAAACTCACTCTTTGTGTAGCGTGTCATATAAACTCACTCTTTATGTAGCGTGTCATATAAACTCACTCTTTATGTACTGTGTGATGGAAGTAGAGATGTAAATCACTGACTGAAGACAGATCAATCTGTACGTAACACGAGTCTTCACTTTATGTATGGTGTCATATAAATTCACTCTTAGTGTAGCGTGTCATATAAACTCACTCTTTATGTAGCGTGTGATGGAAGTAGAGATGTAAATCACCGACTGAAGACAGATCAATCTGTACGGAACACGAGTCGTCACTTTATGTATGGTATCATATAAACTCACTCTTTGTGTAGCGCGTCATATAAACTCACTCTTTATGTAGCGTTTGATGGAAGTAGAGATGTAAATCACCGACTGAAGACAGATCAATCTGTACGTAACACGAGTCGTCACTTTATGTATGTGTCATATAAACTCACTCTTAGTGTAGCGTGTCATATAAACTCACTCTTTATGTAGCGTGTGATGGAAGTAGAGATGTAAGTCACCGACTGAAGACAGATCAATCTGTACGGAACACGAGTCGTCACTTTTTTGAGCATTTAGTTCTGAGCTATTATCATTCTCTGAATCTGGAAAAAATAGCACAGTAATTATCTGAGAAAAAACTGGTTGTAAATTAGTATTATTTATAAACGGGTTGTAAATTAGTATTATTTATAAACAGGTTGTAAATTAGTATTATTTATAAACGGGTTGTAAATTAGTATTATTTTTAAATGGGTTGTAAATTACTATTATTTATAAACGTAAATTATTATTATTTATTGTTTGAATCCTCACAAAGCCTGAGTTTAGTTTGCCTGTCATTTGCAGAATGAGGTCCCCAGACGGTGAATTTAGTGACGCTAGAATAGCAATCATCAAATTCTAGAATCATCAAATTCTAGAATCATCAAATTCTAGAATCATCAAATTCTAGAATCATCAATCTAGAATCATCAAATTCTAGAATCATCAAATTCTAGAATCATCAAATTCATCCTCTGGAGACCTCATTAATCCTGTACAGTGGGCTACTAAATTCAGATTGGAGTTCCTCAGTTGAAGTTGGTGATGTTCACCCATTGGCCACCTCGATTATGCAATTGATCTGCTGCAAATTAGGGGATACAGAAACTGAACAGAAGGGAAAAATTAACTAAAAACAAAGTTCATTTGAGACTAGATACTTCCCAGAAGATAAGGCTTAAGCAAAATGAGCTCCCCAGAGGGTGATGCTAGCCCGCTGTGTCACTATATTCACCCTGTCGGGACCTCAATCTGCAAATGTCAAACACACTTTTTCCCTTCTGTTCAGTTTCTATATCCCCTAATTTTCTGAATTTTCAGAATTTTTCTCCATCTTCAACAGAACTTCAATCTGAACCTAGGTCTCCCATAGCAGTTGAGGTCTAAGCTGAATGAGGTCCCCAGAGGGTGAATTTGGCCATGGTAGCCCACTGTGCAGGATATCATCAGTAAATTCACCCTATGGGCACCTCATTCTGCAAATGTCAGACAATCTATATCCAGCTTTGAAGATGTAGATTTATTCTGTAAGACCTAATGATACAGTAATGCCCTAACTAATCGACTCCTGAACCACAGCAGAATTATTGGTAACTTTTCAGGATTTAGTAGGAAATATGGCTTGTTGCCATTCATCGGAAAGCTCTCATTGAGAGCTTTCCGATTAATGGCAACAAGCCATATTTCCGACTAAATCCTGAAAAAATTGAGAGCTTTCCAATGAATGGCAACAAGCCATATTTCCGACTAAATCCTGAAAAATTACCCATAATTCTGCTGTGGTTAAGGAGTCGATAATTTAGGGCATTACTGTACTTGGGTCCACAATAAGAGACATCATATCTTGCCCGGTAGAAGCTCACATACAGTAATGCCCTAAGTAATCAACTCCTTAACCACAGCACAATTATGGGTAACTTTTCAGGATTTAGTCTGAAATATGGCTTGTTTCAGTGAGAGTTTTCCGATGAATGGCAACAAGCCATATTTCAGACTAAATCCTGAAAAGTTACCCATAATTCTGCTGTGGTTAAGGGGTCGATTACTTAGGGCATTACTGTAAGACCCGTGGAGTGGGTTTGGGTTGACTAATGACACTTGTAATAAATTATATGTAAATGTCTTAAATTATAGTTACTGAACATATTTTTAGCCAAACCACCTCGCCCTCTACAATTGAATAATTAATTATGATACATACACATTTTGTCTCTTATTAAATACATTAATTTAACAGCTCATTAATGGAATGTAAATAATCCTGATCACCAGCCGTTTCAATATTCCCTCCAATTGGGTCGTAGCGTGATCAGATTTGTTTTGAATTTAGATTCTCTTTGGCTTGTGACGATAAATGGTGAGAAATTGAACATGGTACACTCCTCTTATTTCTCTGTGATATATTTTATCCTGTTGTTAATGGTAAGTTCAGTTACCCCTTTTCAATCACTGCCTGCACTCCGTTTTCCCTTTCCCATCATATAAACTTTATTATTCGGACCATACAGAACTAAACCCGTCTGCTATAACCCAATGGTATCTATTCCAAGACACCTGGGGTAACATTTATTTTCTGAGGATAGGACTTAACAAAAGCCCCTAAGCTTGTTGCCCAATCCTCTTTTGAAAATTTTATAATTATATGTCATGTGTATGTATTGTTTGACATTTTGTTATTTTAGTTTGAATAAAATATTGTTTAAACCGATGACACTTGTAATTTGTAACATAAATATATGCTCACTGTCTTGGTGTAACTCTGTAGATTCTGAAATACTGTCGTTTATCACAGGTCGTGGAGGTCGTGGAATGCTCTTGGATGTAAACCGCTGAGGATGTGGATTTGAGAACAGCTGCTTTGGTGTCTGACCAAATTCCATGATTTGAATTTCTAGACTAGCTCTCTCGTTTGGGTCCTCAATACTGAAAAGTGAAGCATTAGCAATGATTTATTGTGATGGGATAACCGTTTAACCACATACCACAATAACTGGTATCATCTCTGAATGCAATGTTTTATTGTGATGGGATAACCGTTTAACCACATACCACAATAACTGGTATCATCTCTGAATGCAATGTTTTATTGTGATGGGATAACCGTTTAACCACATACCACAATAACTGGTATCATCTTTGAAATGCAATGATTTACTGTGATGGGATAACCGTTTAACCACATACCACAATAACTGGTATCATCTTTGAAATGCAATGATTTACTGTGATGGGATAACCGTTTAACCACATACCACAATAACTGGTATCATCTTTGAAATGCAATGATTTACTGTGATGGGATAACCGTTTAACCACATACCACAATAACTGGTATCATCTTTGAAATGCAATGTTTTATTGTGATGGGATAACCGTTTAACCACATACCACAATAACTGGTATCATCTTTGAAATGCAATGGTTTACTGCCATTTGATAACTGGGTGGTGTTCAGCCCATACCAAATTTCATTGAGATCTAAGCACTAATTTTCAAGTTATAACATAAATCAGACGGACCAAAAAGCAAACATTTTCAAATGAACAAAGATGAATAACTCTAAAATGGAAAACCCAAACAAATCGGGTTTAACCAAATAATAAGCTGATAATTCAAACATTCGTATCTTTATTTTAGGGATGTTAAATCAGACAGGGTATCTTTAATTTAGGGATGTTAAATCAGGCAGGGTATCTTTAATTTAGAGGCATCAAATCAGGCAGGGTATCTTTAATTTATGGGTGTTAAATCAGACAGGATATCTTTAATTTAGGGTGTTAAATCAGACAGGATATCTCTAATTAAGGGGTGTTAAATCAGAAGGGTATCTTTAATTTAGAAGTGTTAAATCAGACAGGGTATCTTTAATTTAGGGGTGTTAAATCAGACAGGGTATCTTTAATTTAGGGGTGTTAAATCAGACAGGGTATCTTTAATTTAGGAGTGTTAAATCAGACAGGGTATCTTTAATTTAGGAGTGTTAAATCAGACAGGACATCTTTAATTTAGGGTGTTAAATCAGACAGGATATCTTTAATTTAGGGGTGTTAAATCAGAAGGGTATCTTTAATTTAGAAGTGTTAAATCAGACAGGGTATCTTTAATTTAGTGGCGTCAAATCAGACATGGTATCTTTAATTTAGGGGTATTAAATCAGGCAGGATATCTTTAATTTAGGGTGTTAAATCAGACAGGATATCATTAATTTAGGGGTGTTAAATCAGACAGGGTATCTATAATTTAGGATGTTAAATCAGACAGGGTATCTTTAATTTAAGGGTGTTAAATCAGGCAGGGTATCTTTAATTTAGGGTGTTAAATCAGACAGGGTATCTTTAATTTAGGGATGTTAAATCAGGCAGGGTATCTTTAATTTAGGGGTGTTAAATCAGACAGGGTATCTTTAAGTTATGGGTGTTAAATCAGACATGGTATCTTTAATTTATGGGTGTTAAATCAGACAGGGTATCTTTAATTTAGTGGTGTTAAATCAGACAGGGTATCTTTAATTTAGTGGTGTTAAATCAGACAGGCTATATTTAATTTATGGGTGTTAAATCAGACAGGGTGTGTTTAATTTAGGAGTGTTAAACCAGACAGTGCATTTTTTAAACTAAAGTCATACCTGTCAAGATCCAGTGCTCCCTCATATGTTAGGTAATAAAACACTGAAAATAAAAATAAAGTGTCAATGACACTGTAGCTCAACTTTGAGAGGGGTATTGTCATACATTACAGTCAATGTAGCGATAAGGTATATGAAACATTAAATTTAAGTAATACTAGAGGCCAACCCAGAGAGCTATATGAAATTTGGGATCAATCGGATGGAAAATAGTGATTTAGTCAAAGAGCAAAATCCAAGATGGTTGCCAAACACAATGTTTTTAATAAAAAATCATTCCAATTCGATAGCTCCAATCTAGAAGTGATCCTAAAAATTTTCAAAAGATTTCTCCAATAAATGTGATCAGTAGGTTGTGCCAATGTATTTAAATGTGAAACACAAGATTACCACTGACAGCCATGTTTTCAAATAAAATTATAAAAAAATTGATTGTCACCCAGTTTGGTGACAAATGGATGAGGGATTTGCCTGTAGGGTGGTCAAAGGGAGTGGTTACCCGATGGATGGATGGATGACAGATGCGAACGCATGGCAACAGCTTGATGAGCTAAAAAAAATATGACTTAGCATAAGATGGTTAGCGCAGCATTGTAATTTAGCACACTTTGGCTTGCTACACTGTTACCATAAATATGTGTAACATAAAATTGGGCAAAAACACAAAATGTATAAATTGTACCGTAAATTGTACAATAAAAGGACATCAACAAGACTGATGTCTACTGACCAATCAGAATTTTGTTTACAGGTAGTATTAACAAATATTCTTGATAAAGCTCAAATGATATCTGGTTAGCTAAAGAATGACAGTGTGTGAGTCAAGGTTCGCGCTGCCACTTGCCAATGGCAAAAATAAATCACAGTTGGCAAAAAATATTTTCATTTGGCAAAAGTTTTGGCAAGTCACTTTTTCAAGAATGTTGAAAAAATATTGATCAATCAATACCATTCATTTCAGGAAACTCTTACAACATAATTATATTGGTGTTTTATAAGGTTTAGGAAAAGTTAATAGCTAATCCTATTGTGATATGCCCTTCTGATGAAGCAACTCTTCTATAGATCATGTTATTGTTCGTTGATTGATTTATTGTTGTATGATAAACCGCAGTAGATTCGAAATGGAGCATACTTATTAACTAACTGCTTTCCTATCGATAGCAAAAGCTGTTCAAAATTATTTGGCAAAAATAAATATCAATTGGAAAATTATTTGGCAAAAGTAAATTTCGGTACAGCGCGGACCCTGGTGTGAGTATGTGAGGAATTCTTACAGTTATCAGATTTCTCAGCCTCTTTCCCACGCTGTTTGTATCCAAACACCAAGTCAATCCAGTTATGTAGATGTTTAGACACATAATCACATTCGAGTGCAGCCCGCAATTTCTTGATAAAATCGTTCGGACCTAAAATTTAAAACAGTGATAGGTAGATAGTAGTTGTTAACAACTCCATACAGAAAAATAGATAGACTGTCGTCCGGTGCATACCTCCTTGTGGCATGCTGTCTAGTGTGGGCATAACTATAACCTATGAGTGATATACCAAGACAGACGGACCCAAAAATCAACTTTTTCAGATAAACAATGAAGAAAATATATAGAACAAAAAAACCTAAACAAAACGATTGAGCATGCCGTAGAATGTCCTCATAGTATTGAACATCCATACCAAATTTCATTGAGAACTCAGCATTACTGTTCAAGCTATGACCTGAATAGGGATTGGATGGACTAAAAAGCCAACATTTCGAGTTAAACAAAGATGAATAACTCTAGAATGGGAAACCCAAACAAAACAATGGAATCAACTATTGAATGTCCTCAAAGTGGTGAACATCTATACCTAATTTTCATTGAGATCTGAGCACAACTGTACATGTTCAAGTTAATAATGGCCTAAACATACCAAAAAGCCAACATTTCCAGATAAAAAAAGATGAATAACACTAGAATGGAACCCTCCCCCCCCCCAAAAAAAAAAATCAAGTTCTGACCTGAATAGACATACATACCAAATTTCATAAACAAATTGGTATTCTTCTATTCATTTTACAGACCATGTTTGATAAAATAGACGCTTCTCTACTTTTAAGTTTTAACAGTGGAATACAATTCAATATACATTCCTGTCTAAATTCAACAAGGGTTGCGCATCAAATATGGCTTTCATCATGTTTTTTTTACCCTGTGCCAATGCATATATAAGAGAATGCATTGGCCTAACAATTTTTTATCATTTTTTATAAATAAATGTATCTTACAATTTTTAGGACATAAAATAAAAAACATCCATTACCCTGCAGGGAGCCCCACACATATATAGAAGCATATAGAAGAGTTTTGTCTGCTCATGTTTGTCTGGGGCTCTGTATGGGTGAAATTACAAGTGAATCAGTCCGAAAAGAATTTCAAATTGGTTGACATTTGAAATTGAGATGGTGTCAAGCCTTGAAATAGGGTGTCTGTCATTTGCAGAATGAGGTCCCCAGAGGGTGAATTTAGTGATGCTACCCCCGCAAAGCGGGCTAGCATCACCAAATTCACCCTCTGGGAACCTCATTCTGCTGAGGTGTAAGCAGAATGAGGTCCCCAAAGGGTGAATTTGGTGATGCTAGCCCACTATGCGGGGTAGCATCACTAAATTCACCCTCTGGGGACCTCATTCTGCAAATGATAGACACCCTATTTCAAGGCTTGCATGGTGTTGTGGAAGAAGAATCGCTTGACAATCGTTTAAGTTATCTTGCACTGGCACTGTATATTTAACTATAATAGTGTATTTAGCACTGTAATATTTAACTTTAATAGTTGAATCGAGTATGTGCCGCTGACGTGTTTAATCTGTTTTTGATAACTTACTTTCTGCCCATTTAGGAAGCTCTACATCACAGACTGGACGGCCATCTTGTTTGAACCCAAAACTAGGTACCTGTGGAATAATGAGGCTCACATGAAAACAAATCCTTCATCTTATGATGCTCATAATTCATGATTGTTGAATCCATCTCACCAATTAGGGGTTTGTCACTAGAGGCGGGATAACTAGGCCAGCCAGGACAACTTGACCAGACTGGACAACACGACCATAAATAACATGAGGCGAGTAACCATAAATAACATGAGGCGAGTAACCATAAATAACATGAGGCGAGTAACCATAAATAATATGAGGCGAGTAACCATAAATAACATGAGGCGAGTAACCATAAATAACATGAGGCGAGTAACCATAAATAACATGAGGCGAGTAACCATAAATAACATGAGGCGAGTAACCATAAATAATATGAGGCGAGTAACCATAAATAACATGAGGCGAGTAACCATAAATAACATGAGGCGAGTAACCATAAATAACATGAGGCGAGTAACCATAAATAACATGAGGCGAGTAACCATAAATAACATGAGGCGAGTAACCATAAATAATATGAGGCGAGTAACCATAAATAACATGAGGCGAGTAACCATAAATAACATGAGGCGAGTAACCATAAATAACATGAGGCGAGTAACCATAAATAATATGAGGCGAGTAACCATAAATAACATGAGGCGAGTAACCATAAATAATATGAGGCGAGTAACCATAAATAACATGAGGCGAGTAACCATAAATAACATGAGGCGAGTAACCATAAATAATATGAGGCGAGTAACCATAAATAACATGAGGCGAGTAACCATAAATAACATGAGGCGAGTAACCATAAATAACATGAGGCGAGTAACCATAAATAACATGAGGCGAGTAACCATAAATAATATGAGGCGAGTAACCATAAATAACATGAGGCGAGTAACCATAAATAACATGAGGCGAGTAACCATAAATAACATGAGGCGAGTAACCATAAATAACATGAGGCGAGTAACCATAAATAATATGAGGCGAGTAACCATAAATAACATGAGGCGAGTAACCATAAATAACATGAGGCGAGTAACCATAAATAACATGAGGCGAGTAACCATAAATAACATGAGGCGAGTAACCATAAATAACATGAGGCGAGTAACCATAAATAACATGAGGCGAGTAACCATAAATAACATGAGGCGAGTAACCATAAATAACATGAGGCGAGTAACCATAAATAACATGAGGCGAGTAACCATAAATAATATGAGGCGAGTAACCATAAATAACATGAGGCGAGTAACCATAAATAATATGAGGCGAGTAACCATAAATAACATGAGGCGAGTAACCATAAATAATATGAGGCGAGTAACCATAAATAACATGAGGCGAGTAACCATAAATAACATGAGGCGAGTAACCATAAATAATATGAGGCGAGTAACCATAAATAACATGAGGCGAGTAACCATAAATAATATGAGGCGAGTAACCATAAATAATATGAGGCGAGTAACCATAAATAACATGAGGCGAGTAACCATAAATAACATGAGGCGAGTAACCATAAATAACATGAGGCGAGTAACCATAAATAACATGAGGCGAGTAACCATAAATAACATGAGGCGAGTAACCATAAATAATATGAGGCAAGTAACCATAAATAATATGAGACGAGTAACCATAAATAACATGAGACGAGTAATGACCAGTCCGGACAACTCAGCCAGCCTTGACACCTCGACCAGCCCGGACAACTCAGCTAGCCAGGACAACTCGACCAGCCTGGACAACTCGACCAGCCTGGACAACTCGACCAGCCTGGACAACTCGACCAGCTAGACAACTCGACCAGCCTGGACAACTCGACCAGCTAGACAACTCGACCAGCCTGGACAACTCGACCAGCTAGACAACTCGACCAACCTGGACAACTCGACCAGCTGGGACAACTCGACCAGCCTGGACAACTCGACCAGCTGGGACAACTTATTGCCTCAGTCTCCAGTGCTTTCTCATTGAACACAACATGGAAATGGGATTAGGCCATATATATTAGACCATAGAACTCCAGTTTATAACTAGAGGTTACCCTGAAGATGCATACAGTTTGGATATAATTGGATGAAAAAGTTTGGCTGTAGATAGTGCCAAAGGATGCAGTAATACTAATAGAAAGAGTAAAATCCAAGATGGCTCCCATCTAGAGGTCATCCTGAAGATCCATATGAAGTTTGGTGATGATCGGATGAGGGAGTTGGCCTCTTAGGTGCGCCGAAGAATTTATTCATACAAAGAGTAAAATCCAAGATGGCGGTTGGCGGCCATGCTTGTCAATGAAATACGAATTGATGGCTTCCAGTGGCCATGTTTTTTCGCCGAATGACCACAAAATGTCTCGTTCCTATCTACATGTCATTTACAAGAGCCATGACAAATTTCACAATGATCCGACCTGTAGCCTGTGCCACGGGATTTATTCATGCAAAGAGTAACATTCAAGATGGCTGCCTGCCAAATGACCCCAAAAATGACCAGTTCCCATCTAATGTACATGTCAATATTAACATCCATGACAAATTTCATGATGATCAGACGAACAGTACGGCCTGTAGCCCGGGCTAATGAAAATTGTTAACGGACCACACGCACACACAAACACGCATGGACAACGGAAACCACAAAGTAAAGTTGAGCTGAAAATGGTGTGCTGTTACATTAGGTGGGCTAGCATCACCAAATTCACCCTCTGGAGACCTCATTCTGCTTAGGCCTCATCTTCTGGTAAGTATCTATAATATCAAATTTAACACTGTTTTTAGTTACGTTTTCCCTTCTGGGAAGTTTCTATATCCCCATAATTTGCAGAAGATAAAATCCAGAATCGAGGGTGAACATCACCAACTTCAACTGGGGAACTTCAATTTGATCCTAGGTCTACCATAGCAGTTGAGGGCCTAAGCAGAATGAGGTTCCCAGAGGGTGAATTTAGTGATGCATCACTAAATTCACCCTCTGGGGACCTCATTCTGCAAATGACAGACACTCAGCCAGCTATGATAACCCAACCGTTCTAGATCAGCAACTTGAATTTGATTAGCCGGGACAACGTGGTTTATGTAGAAGACGAAACTAGCCGTGATGAAAACCTGGAACATGACATGATTTGTTCAAGCCTTGAAATATTGTGTCTGTCATTTGCAGAATTAGGTCCCCAGAGGGTGAATTTGGGGATGCTAGCCCGCTGCAAATGACAGACACACTATTTCAAGGCTTGGATTTGTTGTGACAACATGGCATCAGCCAATAGAATGACCGCATCATGTGAGTGACTTTAGTGACCACCACATTGGCAGCTGACGTCGTGATGTAGAATGACCGCATCATGTGATTGACTTTAGTGACCACCACATTGGCAGCTGACGTCGTGATGTAGAATGACCGCATCATGTGAGTGACATTTAGTGACCACCACATTGGCAGCTGACGTCGTGATGTAGATTGACAGCTCATTTCATGCATGTCAAATCGAGTTGTTTCTCGGCTCATGTAACCCTTAAGCTGCTTTCACATATATGTGTTTTACGCATGCGTTTAGGTTACGCACGGCGCGTACATACATCTTGGTACAGTACCATAGTAGTATTTCATGGTACCATAAATTCCTTGGGCATCATCAACTGATCAAAAACAAATGCCAACTTTCTGGAAAATACCAAATAAAATTACATTTAAATGACGTCAATTGGAATTCCCCCATCAAGACGCAGAGCATTCACGCACGATTTACTGATTTTTTAGTAAAGTCCTCCGCTAAAATTAGGAAGAAATCTTTTTACGCAGTTATGTGAATGGTCCAGTGCTGACTCTGTTGTTTGAAACAATGCATCTTATGTCCGCCTAACGCGTCCGTAAAACGCATGCGTTAAACTCATGTATGTGAAAGCAGCTTTAGGGTTGCTTCCGATGTTATGACAGATAATACAAGAGCAGAATGATTCATAATGATTGGAGGAAAATGTTCAGATAATACGTCAAATAAACAACCTATATTCGTTTGTTGAACTTATTATCTGAACATTTCCTAAGGTAACTAATCGTCAATGAGTATTTAGTATAGAAAGGGTTAATAATGTAACTACTCATCAATGAGTATTTAGTCTAGAAAGAGTTAAACGAAACCTCATCTTCGGATCTCCAAAAAAATTAACACAATATTATTACCTTCAATTCTAATTATTATACCTTCAATTAAAACTATTAAGTATGCAATTATCGACAATTTTTTTAATATTATCATAGGATAGAAATAATTAATAATTTATGTATAAAATATTATAGAAGAGTAACCATACTTTGACATAAACTTGTATTATCCCTACCGATTTCACTGTATGGTTTACATCAAAAGACTAGCTATTGGATATGATAAAAAATAGGTAACAAGAAAAACATTTTCGACATCAGATAAGGTAAGATAAGGGACCATAAGACTATTGCCTCATGTTCACTTGTACGCCTGTTATATAGTACACAAAACTACTGACATGGCATGCATAATAAATTAATGATTTGTACTATACCCATGTGAAACTCAGGTAAAAATGGAGAGCATGGTTTTTGTGAATGTATTGGCACAGGGCTTTCGCAAAAATTCAGGAAGCTAAAATGTGCTGGACAATATTGTTCATAATTGTGATTTGAAAATATTTCCTCTTGTCACCAATTATCAATAATTAAAGATGCACAATCTGATTTAACGCCCCTAAATTACTATTACTTCGGCTTCGGCGGTGAAATATATTATATTTGAGTTGAGGAATACACCCATCAAAGCCCTGAGTTATCATATTTCAAGTTTTGAAATCTGATATTTTTCACCACCTCAAATATTTGGCAGCCTGGCAAATATTCAACGAATGCCGACCAACATACTCTCGATAGCAACATACTCTCGATACTGACGACCAACATACTCTCGATAGCAACATACTCTCGATACTGACGACCAACATACTCTCGATACTGACGACCAACATACTCGCGATACTGACGACCAACATACTCTCGATACTGACGACCAACATACTCTCGATACTGACGACCAACATACTCTCGATACTGACGACCAACATACTCTCGATACTGACGACCAACATACTCTCGATACTGACGACCAACATACTCTCGATACTGACGACCAACATACTCTCGATACTGACGACCAACATACTCTCGATACTGACGACCAACATACTCTCGATACTGACGACCAACATACTCTCGATACTGACGACCAACATACTCTCGATACTGACGACCAACATACTCTCGATACTGACGACCAACATACTCTCGATGCTGACGACCAACATACTCTCGATACTGACGACCAACATACTCTCGATACTGACGACCAACATACTCTCGATACTGCATTGAATGCCGACCAACATACTCTCGATACTGCATTGAATGCCGACCAACATACTCTCGATACTGCATTGAATGCCGACCAACATACTCTCGATACTGCATTGAATGCCGACCAACATACTCTCGATACTGCATTGAATGCCGACCAACATACTCTCGATACTGCACTGAATGCCGACCAACATACTCTCGATACTGCATTGAATGCCGACCAACATACTCTCGATACTGCATTGAACAAAATGCATGACTGTGGTTAGCATTATTTTTTGGCACTTAATCAATTCTGATAACTGAAGCGGAATTTCAAGAAATGTTGTTGGAATCAGATGATATGGGGACCATCGTATCAGATTGTGTACCTTTATTTTCTTGATTATTAAGACTCACCCCACTATGATGTAGAAAATCGCCTGAAGATTTGTAAAATTCAGGAATTAGTTCCTTAAAATCAGCAGCACCAGTCAAACAGTTCAGCCACGTGTCCATCAGACTGGAACAGAAATAATTTGAATAAATATAATGTACACAACTCCATCGGACTGGAACAGAAACCATTTGAATAAATATAATGGTCACAACTCCATCGGACTTGTGACCATTAATCATTTGAATAAATATAATGAACACAACTCCATCGGACTGGAACAGAAACCATTTGAATAAATATAATGGACACAACTCCATCCGACTTGAACAGAAACCATCTGAATAAATATAATGGACACAACTCCATCCGACTTGAACAGAAACCATCTGAATAAATAAATAAAAAGAAACTTTTGAAAGAAGTTTCTACAGAAACCTGTTAATTTGATAATAAAGATACTTTCTGGAGATGAGGCAAAAGCAGAATGAGGTCCCCAGAGGGTGAATTTAGTGATGCTAGCCTGCTGCACCTACCAGTTTTGGTTTAAACAATATCTATTTCTTCCCAAAAGCATATAATTATGAAATATGACACATGTATGTATAGAAGACTAGAAGGGAGGAAGTGGATTTGACAACAAGCATCAGATGCTTATATATATATAGAGCCATCTCCTCAGAAAATAACAGGTTACATATAGCGTGAGAAGTGAGTAAGCAAGCCTGCAAATAGTGTGTCTGTCATTTGCAGAATGAGGTTAGGCTTAGGCTTCATCTTCTGGGAAATATCAATAGTATCAAATTAACATTGTTTTTAGTTATGTTTTCCCTCTGGGGACCTCATTCTGCTTAGGCCCTCAACTGCTATGGTAAATCTAGGATCAGATTGAAGTTCCCCAGTTGAAGTTGGTGATGTACACCCATTGGGACCTCGATTATGCATTTTATCTTCTGCAAATTATGGGGATATAAAAACTTATCAGAAGGGAAAACGTAACTAAAAACAATGTTAATTTGATACTATGGATACTTCCCAGAAGATGAGGCCTAAGCAGAATGAGGTCTCCAGAGGGTATGTTTGGTGATGCTAGCCCACTGTGCAGGATAGCATCACTAAATTCACCCTCTGGGGACCTCATTCTGCAAATGACAGACACGCTATTTGCAGGCTTGTGAGTAAGAGGAAGAAAAACAGAGCATGGTGAGAATATTAATGAACTGATGGATTAGTTATGTGAGAAAGAAAAAAAAAACTATAAACACATATATTTACAATGATCACTTCTCTTATGCCCAATATTGTTTTACATAGGAATGAAAGGTCGCAGACCACATGTCCCCCGACTCGAGTGGTAAACTTCATGATTGGATTTGTTAGAAGGATACTATTTGCAACAATGTTATACAGTATATAGATGTTGCAAACCACCGCAAAATTTCTTGGACAAAACAACCCGATGAACAAACGCATGCAAACGCGAAAAAAATGATATTTTTGTATTAGCTATATAGATGTTGCAAATCACCAACATGTTAGGAACAATATCCCAGAGTTTCAAATCTCTACATTTAAAACTGTAGGAGGAGTTGATTACACCATGAAGGTACCCAATCTCATCCAAAAGGCAAAAATGTTCCAAATTTTCTAAGTCGAAAACCCCCCCAAAAATATGGAATTTTTTTTATTTTTGATTAGCTATATAGATGTTGCAACTCACCAACATGTTAGGAACAATATCCCAGAGTTTCAAATCTCTACATTTAAAACTGTAGGAGGAGTTGATTACACCATGAAGGTACCCAATCTCATCCAAAAGGCAAATATGTTCAAAATTTTCTAAGTCGAAAACCCCCCCAAAAATATGGAAAAAATTATATTTTTGATTAGCTTTATAGATGTTGCAAATCACCAACATGTTAGGAACAATATCCCAGAGTTTCAAATCTCTACATTTAAAACTGTAGGAGGAGTTGATTACACCATGAAGGTACCCAATCTCATCCAAAAGGCAAAAAATTTCCAAATTTTCTAAGTCGAAAACCCCCCCAAAAATATGGAAAAAATTATATTTTTGATTTTTATAGATGTTGCAAATCACCAACATGTTAGGAACAATATCCCAGAGTTTCAAATCTCTACGTTTAAAACTGTAGGAGGAGTTGATTACACCATGAAGGTACCCAATCTCATCCAAAAGGCAAAAATGTTCCAAATTTTCTAAGTCGAATACCCCCCCAAAAATATGGAAAAAATTATATTTTTGATTAGCTATATAGATGTTGCAACTCACCAACATGTTAGGAACAATATCCCAGAGTTTCAAATCTCTACATTTAAAACTGTAGGAGGAGTTGATTACACCATGAAGGTACCCAATCTCATCCAAAAGGCAAAAATGTTCCAAATTTTCTAAGTCGAAAACCCCCCCAAAAATATGGAAAAAATTATATTTTTGATTAGCTTTATAGATGTTGCAAATCACCAACATGTTAGGAACAATATCCCAGAGTTTCAAATCTCTACATTTAAAACTGTAGGAGGAGTTGATTACACCATGAAGGTACCCAATCTCATCCAAAAGGCAAAATTTTTCCAAATTTTCTAAGTCAAAAACCCCCCCAAAAATATGGAAAAAATTATATTTTTGATTAGCTTTATAGATGTTGCAAATCACCAACATGTTAGGAACAATATCCCAGAGTTTCAAATCTCTACATTTAAAACTGTAGGAGGAGTTGATTACACCATGAAGGTACCCAATCTCGGACGCACGGACGGACGGACGCACGGACGGACAGACGGACGGACGGACGAGGGTCATTTCTATAGTCCTCCGACGGAAACGTCGGGGGACAAAAATTCAAACTATGAGTAGAGTGGAGTCATTAGTTTGCCAATACCTTTATATGGCTTTTTGTGCAGCATCGTGTTACTGAAATTGTTACCACATTGGTAGCAACATAACATTTTATCATGTCTCTGAAGATTATCAAATTCATGCAGCTTATTATGAGTCAGAAATACAATTGGCGACTAACGAAATTGATTGCTAGTTAATATAGCCCGAGATTAGTGTGCCCGTCATTTGCAGAATGAGGTCCCAGAGGTTGAGTTTGGAGACACTATCCCGCATCTGGGGACCTGTTTCTGCATAGTCTCATCAGTATGGGAGACATAGATTCAGATTGATGTTCCCAAATGGTGAATATTGTGATGTATACCCATTTGGTACCTCAATTATGCAATGTGTCATCTGCTAATATGGAGAAACTAAACTAAAAAAGAAATAGAATCTATTGGGAAATTTCTATAGAAATTTGATAGTAAAGAAACTTTCCAGAAAAGATGAGGCCTAAGGAGAATGAGGTCCCCAGAGGGTAAATTTAGTGATGCTAGCCCGTTATGCAGGATAGCATCACTAAATTCAGCCTCTAGGGACCTCATTCTACAAATGACAGGAACACTAAACTCAGGCTTGCTTTTGGGTGAGGTCAAGCAGAATGAGGTCCCCAGAGGGTGAATTTAGTGATGCTAGCCCATTATGGCCGCCAGTTTTGAGGCCTATATGAAGGTGTGACACTAACCTGTTGAACATTCTGTCTGGATGATCAAATTTCCCATGCTGGAGGCAGAGCACATACTGTGAAGCTAAAATAACAAGAGGCCAATCACAATCAGCAGATGTTTTACCCATACTGTGAAGCCAAAACAACAAGAGGCCGACCATGATCAGCAGATGTTTAAATCATACTGTGAAGTAAAAATAATGAGAGGCCGATCATGATCAGCAGATGTTTAACCCATACCATCAACCATAACGATTTAAAATCCGCAATCTACGAAGCTTAAATAAGTGTTGGAGACAGAGCACTGTGAAGCAAAAATAAAAATCAAACTTCCCATGCTGGAGGTAGAGCACATACTATAAAGATATATGTTGCGATATAATATTTTATGAAACGAGTCTGATAAATTTGATTCACAACGAGTCATAGACGAGTTGTGAATCAAATTTATGAAATGAGTTCATGATCATGTATATCACATGAAAAATATTAGAGCTTTATGCCTTTTTAACAAATCAAAATCTTTAAAAGAAGCTGAAAAATGGATGTAAAATGCATACATGCACGGCATTGGCTGAGACGCTTTACAACCATATACGACAGTATTGCGTGCTCTGCCTTGCGACGAAACGTATAGTCTCCCAATTTGCCTCTTTGTTTTGTGCCTATTTCCTTAGTGCAACGAAGTTGGACAATAACTGAACTTTAATGAACAAAGCAATCATTTTGCAATGTCTGGTATTGGAGTTAAGCGTGGCTTTTCTAAATAGTATTAATACGCGTGGTAATTTACTTGGCGCAATACCAAGTATCCCGGGAAGCAAGCAGCGATAACCCACCAGTGATGGATTTTTCAATGATATGATAGGGGTTTCATGTGATATAAAATTATAATGCACTTTGTCAACAAAAGCTGCACAGTATACACAACATCTGATGATATAAGTAACTTGAACCGGTGAGTATTCAAACAGGGGCTCAAATCTTATGACAAGTCATGAAATTTCCTCTTCAGTTTGAAATGGAGGTGCATCCATTTTTAAATGAATTTAAAAAGTTAACGACGAAAGTTGAAATCATTCAGTGAATTCAGAAATCTTGTTTAATAATCATCTTTAGTATAGTGAGAAGTGATAGAACAAATCAACCATTCTTAACATGATAGCCTCTTTTATTTAAATTTAAAAGTGCATGTCATGTGCTAAATAGTCTGTAATGCCTACTAACCTAACTCTTGGGGAGAGAGCTTTCCGATGAATGGCAATAAGCCATATTTCCAACTAAATCCTGAAAAGTTACCCATAATTCTGCTGTGGTTAAGGAATCGATTACTTAGAGCATTACTGTACGTCAATGTCACGTACTGGTAGTCAGCCATCATGCACTCATTAATGGAAATAAGAAATTAGTGTTGGAACCAATGTATCTCGATGTTTGAAATAGTGTATGATACTCCATGATTGTGTATGATAATAGTCTGGGCATGGAGTCAGTTTTATGTTTGTTGCGACATTCACTTTTATTTTTTCAACCAAAAAATTACCATAACTTCATCTGTCCAGAATAAAACGTCACTCAGCAGAGAAGAGGTTAAAGGCCTGTGTAGAATTCATGACAAGATCGACTGGGAGTTATGAGGGAGAAGTGATTCAGAAGTACTTTTGTGGCTATTGTACTGATATGAACTTGATGCGGGACTGTCACAATGGAACTAAGGATATCCCAACAGGGCAATTTGGCTACATTATGTGCAGTTTTTGAAAAATATACACACAAGGAATACAAGCTCAGACAAAATTATGCATATTGCGAAATAATTTTAAGTTGAATTAAAGGTCGGAGAATCCCACCCACCCTCCCCCCCCCCCCCCCCCCATCACACCGTCTGAATCGAAGTGTTTTTTTTTGGATGTTGGCTTTTTTTAACAATTCAATTTCTGGCAAAATTTGACTCAAACTAGAAGATGACCTGCATGTTCTCAAATGTGAGCCACACACCAAGTATCAAAAGATTATTTTGAAGGAAGCTCAATTTATCATTAAGACAACACAACTGTTATTACTAAATGGAATCAAATAGAACATGGCCTGTGTCTTCTCAAATGAGAACCACGTGCCAAATATCAAGAAATTCTGTTGAATATTGCTCAAGTTAGTATGCAGAAAACCCGATAACAGCGATTTCTAAGTAAAAATGGGCATAACTCTGTCAAATATCATTGGATCGTGACCAAATCTGAACTTGGCCTGCACCTTCTCAAATGTGAATCACGTACCAAATATCAACAAATTCTCTTCAATATTGCTCAAGTTACCATGCGGATGTGACAGAACCTATATTGGAGTCCTCAGGGCTTCACGTTGTGTACTTTTTTGTTTGGTCACGACAACTGATGGAACCATAGATCTGTTGATTTCTTTATTTGAACATAGCTTCGGTAGGCAGTACTAGATAGCCGGTGCTGGCTTCTCAGGTCTTCTTTATTTGGGATCAGTTAGTTATCAAAAGAGCGGAATCATATTGGAACTTAGATGACTGAACGATGAGAGAACAATGCTCATCGTTTATATTGAAAAATGGTGACCTGCTTTTCCAAATGTTATTGGCCAGGTTGTCAACGGCTCGTCACTAAAGGTAGTTTTCATAGATCATGACAAGTGCAGTGTACCGAAACAAACTATAAACTTTATATCACTGCTCTGATTTCTAAGTTGATAAAGGAAAATAACTCAGTCATAAATCATTGGACCATGACCAAATATGAACTTTACAAAAATCTTCTCAAATGTGAACCACGTTCCAAAAACCAAGAAATTCTGTTGAATATTGGTCAAGTTACCATAAGAACAACATGAGAAAAAGCTTTCTAAGTCGACGAACTTGACTCATTTCTTCTCAAATGTGAACAATGTACCAAATATAAAGACATTCCCTAGAACATTGCTCAAGTTACCATGTGGCCAAAACAAAAACAGAGATTTCTAAAACGAAAAATGTGCATAACTCTGTCAAACATCATCGGACAGAGATCACATTCGAACTTGGCCTGCGTCTTCCCAAATGTGAATCACGTACCAAATATCAAGAAATTCCATTGAATATTACTCAAGTTAACAAGCGGACAACCCGGATGGACGGACGTGCTGATTATAATAGACCTCCAAAATGTATCCGGGGACAAATAGGGGGATAACTCAACTACAAAATGGACCTCATAATCGCAGGTACCAATGGTTCCCATGGTAATATATACAATGTATCTATGGTTCCCATGGTACTATATACAATGTATCTATGGTTCCCATGGTACTATATACAATGTATCTATGGTTCCCATGGTACTATATACAATGTATCTATGGTTCCCATGGTACTATATACAATGTATCTATGGTTCCCATGGTACTATATACAATGTATCTATGGTTCCCATGGTACTATATACAATGTATCTATGGTTCCCATGGTACTATATACAATGTATCTATGGTTCCCATGGTAATATATACAATGTATCTATGGTTCCCATGGTACTATATACAATGTATCTATGGTTCCCATGGTACTATATACAATGTATCTATGGTTCCCATGGTACTATATACAATGTATCTATGGTTCCCATGGTACTATATACAATGTATCTATGGTTCCCATGGTACCATATACAATGTATCTATGGTTCCCATGGTACTATATACAATGTATCTATGGTTCCCATGGTACTATATACAATGTATCTATGGTTCCCATGGTACTATATACAATGTATCTATGGTTCCCATGGTACTATATACAATGTATCTATGCCAATTTCCAAAAAATTGACTGAAATATGTAGAAATACAAGCTTGGACAAAATTGCGTCCATGGACGGACAGACGGAAAACCTGATTCCAACATACCACCCCCCCATAACTTTGTTGCAGGAGGTATAATAAACTGACCTATTCTCGCCAGATAAAACAGCACGTATCCTGGACTTGAATAGTGAGAGCCGTAAAGGAATCGTGGTTCAGGCATCTCCTCATAGCGAGCCTGAAGAAAAAAGAAAAAAATGAGTAATACGTAACAAAAGCAAGCATTAATTTTAACCCTTTCATGATGGGAGCTGCGCTGGTGCAACATTACAGATCCCGTGCCAGTGCATTCTCTTATATATGCGAGTCTCCCATAGGCAGCCTCGCATATATAAGAGAATGCTCTGGTTTAAAGGTCAAAGTAAATATTGTTAGGCCACTGCATTCTCTTATATATGCGAGGCTCTCTATGGGCGACTCGCATATATAAGAGAATGCATTGGCACAGGTTTTTCGCAAAATTTCAGGAAATTCCAACATGGAAGGGTTAATAACTGTAAAAATCAGATTTATAATAAAAATCTTCATTGTCGTTGTTAAACAAGATATAATCAAACTGCGTTGAAATATCTGTAGTTCAATTATATTAAAGGTACGGTTGGCCTTGGCGGTAGGTATCCTGTGAAAATATTTCCACCCGTCAAAAACCGCCACAAACAGAAAGAACAACAAAATGTAGACCGACTTTGTCCGTATACAAATAAGAAATATCGCACAAACAGTATGTTATTGTCATATTTTTGACCATTGTTATGTAAACAAAAGCATAAAAAGTTACTTTTCTGGTGTTTGTTTATATTATGATGGTAAACATAAAGAGCGTTCTTTGTGGGTGAATTCCTGATATGGAACGAGCGTTTATGCCATTTGTGTGTGATTAGCCAGAAGCATTGTGTTGTCTTCTGTAACACAATCAGGCTCTTGCTTAGGTAAAATATAGTAAATCTTTATGATAACATGCTGTTTACGCGATGGTCATGGTATATATGAACGAAACTGTATGCGTTTTAATGTTTTTCTGTTTACGGTGATTGGAACAAATATGATTGCCTGAGAAAACCTTAGAAAACAGGATTTTTTTTTACTGGCCTAAAAATATAGAAATTGGGAATATCGGTATATACCGTTTCAAATAATTTATTTTCTACCTACTTTAAGAAGTGAAAGTCGGTCTTCATTCAGAGCGCCGATAGGTTTCGATAAATCCCTGAAAGTACCTGGATTCTCAAGATCTGAAATAAAAAATATTTCACATTAGTTACGTTTTAACGTTTTCTATACTAACTACAGTTATGCTCTAAATAATCAACTCCTTAACCACAGCAGAATTATGGGTAACTTTTCAGGATTTAGTCGGAAATATGGCTTGTTGCCATTCATCGGAAAGTTCTCAGTGAGTTACCCATAATTCTGCTGGGGTTAAGAAATCGATTATTTAGAGCATTTAGGCCCAGGGGGCCTTTGTTTTATTTGAGCTCAAAAATCCAAGTGGGCTTAAACTCGGATATGACCATTTGCAAACCAAAAATCCCAAGAAATCGGGACAGTAAAACTGAAGAAATAGATCCATAAAATAAAGTCGATCCAACACAGAGTTTCGGGGAAATATACACGGCTTCCAGATTAAATAAAGTTAAGTATAAGTTACTTTGAGAAAGTATTTTTTAAATTTTGATGTGTATATTAAAATATTACTTCTTGTCTTGTTTTATTGCCCAAAATTCCCATAAATGACAGTTTGTAAGCATCATGGGTCATCAGATTTCTGCCATTTCAGACAGCTGGGTAAATCCACTATCTATAGTCTATATCTATAGTTTATATCAATGTTCAGATGTACGTGATCCCCAAAGTGAATGATAACGACTATGAAACTTTGCCGTCGTCATCGAAGCCAAAGATAATAATTTAAAAATGTCTGAAAATTGTACAGGGAAATATTATGCAACATATAAGAGAGTGACTTAATCCGATTAGGATAACAATGAACCCAGTGCTCTATTCATGGCCCGTTGTCTACAAAGAGTTACAATACAATAGTGACCAATTTAACAAAGCCAGTGAGTCTAGTTAATTAACGAAATGACGATGTAAATACGTATACAAAAAACATGTGTTTTAATGTTTAGAGTTATCGCTCCCAAACCGTTGACACAGATTAATGATTATACTATAGTCTATATCGTAAAACATGAAAAATAGCAGTTTAAAAAATTTAAATAATGATTATTTACCGGGTACCAATATGACATCGGTATCTCTTTTTTTTTAAGGCATCTTGTGCTGTTGGGGTGTTGTGGATGACAAGTCCCCCTTCTGCCCCATTATTATACCCACCGTGTGTTGACATAACCAGGGAATGAGTTCTTTTTGTGTTTGGCCACATGTAGGAAAATTATACCGACATACAAAGAATATGTTTTTACAGTACTGACATGTGCGCGATGCACGCACGTGTTTCTTTGAAGTGACTGTTGTTTACCGCGTTCTCAGATATACGCCGTTAGCGAGTGCATTCTTTTGTTGACGATTGGTTTCCCCCAATAATTGAATAAACAAATGAGATTTTAAGATTCACTTTATTTTATTTTATTTATTATTATCACTAATACCTACGAAGTATAACTTTCCATTTTTCGTGGCATTCTCGCCGTCACCGATCGTTTGTGAATATACATGTACTTCCCGTTATATTGGAATTATTTATTTGGGAAGTATCATTAGCAAATACTTACTTACCACCGCTGAAATTGAACAAAATTTGGGGTGGGCTTAAACACGAATATACCCCTGTGCATGGAATTTGGCCAAAATATATGGGTGGGCTTAAACACGGGCATGGGCTTTGAACCGGGTCAGTACGGTAGTAAGTTCAACAAACGACCACCAATGAATACTAACTACTCATTGATGAGTATTTCCCTTTTTCAGATAACAAGTCCAACACACAGGCTGCTTGTTGAACTTGTTATCTGAATATTTCTCTTCAATTAACTTGAATCCTTCTGCATTTGTATTATCTGTCGCCTGCTTTTATTTTAAATATTTTTGGAGCATCCCTGCAGATGATTAATAGACCATGCCAATGTATACTTTCATAACTGAATGGGAGAATCCATTTAGTAAATAAAGGTTAAAGGTACTCAATTCTATTTGATGGTCCCCATATCATCAGATTCCAACAACAACAAAATTTGTTGAAATACCGCTTCAGTTATCAGAATCGATTAATAGTATAAAATTGCCCAAAACCTGTCATTTATCAACATTTTGTTCAACCCAAAGCCACTTTTCAATCGCAATTTGGTCCGAGACAGTTGGCCACTAATAAGTCTCGATGGTGAAAAATAATAGATTTCAAAAATCGATATCTAATAACTCTGAGCTTTGATGGGTGGGTACCTCGACTCAAACCAAATATATTTTTACCCCGAAGCAAAATAAATAATAATTGAGGGGCGCTTAGTCAGATTATGCATCTTTAATAGTATATGTTAGGGAATATTTTGAGGCACCATATTTTATCCAGGTGTATACCTCGATTGCCTAGAGTAGTTTTATAACATATTGTAAGAATACTGCTGAATATGACATTTTGAAGTATAGGAACTGCTGTAAGAATATTTAGACAGTGCCTGATAAACAGAACATTAATTTACCAAGCTGAGACGAGCTGAATTCTTTGACGATCCATGGCATCACAGGATACTGTGTCAGGTCATTAAAACTCCTGTCAGCAAGACTAAAAAAATAATTCACAGAATCCATTAAGAATAGAAAGGGTTAAACCGTTTATGTCCAGTCATGAATGCGTGTTCCTTTTCATAACAAATCTGATCAAGGTATTTTAATTAAAACAAGAGCTTTGCTAGGGCATGACAAAATATGCATGCATTAATTTCAACAATGGGCCAAAACTCAGGTGAAAATTGGCAGGCAGAACCCAAATTCGAAATTGACCTGTATTTTGGGCTAGTAAACTCACATACCAAATTTTATTCCATTCACCCATACAGAAACTGCACATGTGATTTGGGTAGAAACAGGTCGGAACAGCTTAGAATTATGTTAGTTTCGTATGTTAATAAGCCCTGCTACATTAGCAGCATATTAGATCTAGTGTGCAAAATATTTCTAACCTCATTGCTCACATTAGCATAGCTTAGTATTCATACTGGGTATAGATTTCTCCCAGTCTGCCCATGGTATGTCAAAAAATCTAACTTAGTGCAGGTTAGAGATTAGAGATTTAATATAGTTATCCCGCCAATGCTTTCTTGACACAAATCCCCCATGTATGGACCATTTAATGACTTTCACATCTGGGTTTTATTCCCAGTTCAGACCACCAATCCTATGCTAAAGGCTTTTTATGGCCCTGATTAGGTACCCTGAAACCTAGTATCCTGCTCCATTCACTTGGAGTAATTCCCAAGTTAAATCTGCTTGTTTTCTGTGGGGCTGATCGGATGAGTTGTTCTTGTTTGGTGAATTAAAACCTCGTTGGCATTTTTTCATGGCACGATAAGTGACTGCATGCATTTAAACATATCGACAGTTAAGAATTTAAGACACGAGAAAATCGTGACTTTTGTCAATTTCCTTTCCAAAATTGAACCTTAAACATTTCATAATGATAGTATTATGGTTTTTACATTGAAATTAAGGGTTAATTAATTATTCAGTTATTCATTCATGTATAATATGTAGAATCTTTTGTCAGTTTTCATATCTCAAGGCTCGAGTGCAACAAACTCGCCTTCGGTTTATTTAAGTTCTTGGGTAATTAGAAGTCATAATTATTATCAATTTATGTAACATAATAATATTAGGGTCAATTCCCCTACCCATCCCCCTACCCCTTTCATTTCCATGGTGATGGCTCAGGAAGTGGTGAGCGGAGGGTTTGGAGGATCTGTTTTATGCAAATTTATGTTTTTTCTGTTCTGTTATCATTTATATTGTTATAATAAATCAGGTGTTTATCAATTCCGTATAAGATAGTAACTCAGTTGAGAGAATCCTTTGCATGTAAATGGCATAATGGTGTCGAACTTTCCAATGTAAAACTAATGTGCAGTTTTGCTAACCTGTGCACATGTGCAGTTTTCCAATGTAGAACTAATGTGCATTTTTGCTAACCTAAAAGCACATGTGCAATTATGTTAGTTTTTAGGCTTCGCCAATCTCACTTTTGACAGTTAAATTACTACATTAGTTCTCACATTATAATTTCATGCTAGATCTAATGTAGTTAATTGTTAGCAGTTTTTGGCAAGGGCAGTTCAAGGAAACTACAATCAAGTGCAAATTCCAACAGAAAGGGATGTAACTCAAGTAAAAATTAGCGGGCATAAACCAAATTTGAACTTGACCTGTATTTTGGGCAAGTAAACTCACATACCAAATTTCAATGCATTCAAACCAGACTGACTAAAGTTATCATCCGGTAACGAAAATTTAGTGCAAATTCCAACAAAAAGGGACATAACTGGTGAAAATTGGCAGGCGGAACCCGGGTTTGAACTTGAACCTGTATTTTGTGCTAGTAAACACACATACTTAATTTCAGTCCATTCAGTTCAGACTTACTAAAGTTTTCATCCGGAAATGAAACGAGAGGCCGATCACGATCGGCAGATGTTAACCCATCCCTTGGCGATAAAAATTTAATATGATCGGATAAATGAGAGTTTTGGTGTTGAATTATAGAGTATACTGTTATGTACTATTATAGACAAATGTACATAACACAAATTATTGGAATTTATGGGTCACTGGCATTTATATAAGAGAATGCACTGGTACAGGATCTGTAATGCTAAACCACCACAGCCCATGGGTTAAATGTGTAGGTGAGTCCAATTTAAGTTTACAATAATAATGTGTCCTAGTATACAGATAAGCAACCTCACCACTGACCCATTAATATCAATTATATAGCAGAGCTGTCAAAATATCACAGGAATTGTTTATGTTGAACACTGACCTCTATTAAACCAATAACAATTATAATGATATCAGACCATCTGAAGATATAACTCTGCAGCAGAGATGTCTACTGTTAATAGCATGTGATGTTTATTGTTGAATCTTTATTTTAAATTAGATACCATAGCCTTCTTTATCAGATTATTTTCACATTGGCATAAGAGACATCAGAAAATAATATAGCCTTATCAATAGCTAAGTAGTCCAAAGGCAATTGGATTTAATGTTGCTCCAAACAGATTTACCAGTACATAACACAAGATTTTGGACCGATTTAATCAAATTTGGTGTGGTGATTCGGGGTACCCTTGGCAGAGTTATAATGGTGTTAGTTTTTCAAATTTTTTTAACTTAAAAACTTTTTAATTATTTAAAAAAATTAAAGGTCCACATTGGAAATCTTTTTATCAACTTTTATCATAACCATCAATATCTAAATGAAAACAAATGACAATGTCAATGACATTTTTTTTTTTATTATTATAAAAGTTAAAAGTAATTTTTTTTCTTCGAAAAAGGGTCATAACTCCTTTAAAATTAATCGGATCAAACCCATATTCGAACTCGATCTGTATTTTGGGGTGTGAAACTCACATACCAAATTTGGTTCCAATCAGATAAAAAATGTTTGAGTTATGGCAGAATACGTGAATTCTAAGTTGAAAAAGGGCCATAACTCTGTAACAAAATCTCGGATCAAACCCAAATTCGAACTCGATCTGTATTTTGGGCTGAGAAACCCATATACAAAATTTGGTTTCGATCGGATAAAAAATGTTTGAGTTATCGCATTACTCGTAAAGTGTCTACGGACAGACGGACAGACGGACAGACAGACGGACAGACGGACCAACGACGAGTGGTCAATCCGGGCAACGACACTATGTTTACCATACTATGGTATGGGTAAACATAAAAAGCTAACTGACAGACAGTTGAGCAGACCGATGGACAGACCAATAACATAATATGTTAATAAATAGAGGATCTCACATGAGTTTCTATTTTATACAGAATTTATCAACCGAGTTCACTAAATTCGATTTGAGCCGAGGTTTACCGAGGCTCAAATAGAATTTAGTGGACGAGGTTGATAAATTACGTATAAAATAGAACGAGTTTGAGATACTTTTTATCACATGGTCATATAATCGCTTAAATTTTATCGAAAACAACAATAATTAACAGACAGAGAACCCAAAGAGCAGCGTGACGTCATTGCACGCGACGATATTACATGTGTCTATTACGCTCGAATATTACATAGGAAAATAGTGCTAATCATGTGATAATAAGGAATACCAAATGGTCGCTGCATTCCAATGTCACCTTGTGTGTTATATAGTCCCAGGCATGTACACAGGGCAATGCTCAGCATGTCTCAGAGACAATTCTCGCCTTGCCCCTTGTCAGCATGCAAGCGGATAAACAGTTTGAAGACTATAGCCCAAGTATAGAGGTGAGAATTATTAATAATGAACTGCTTTCCTATCAATATCAAAGTTCGCTCAAGCAGCGATTGCTGAAATAATCAAAATAAAAGACACAATGTTGTAGAAACTGGCATTTGGCAAATTCTAACAGCATTTGGCAAAAATGATTTGCATTTGGCAAAAGTAAATTTCGGGCCAACGTGGCCCCCTGCCTGGGACCAGAATCATGATAATTCTGGCATCGTACCAAATTCTGACTACCACCAACCGTGATGCCGGCAGGTGGATAAATAGGTTGAAGACTACAGCTCGGATGATAGTTTGCAAAATTCTGGCCTCGCATGTCACAATTCTGGCATCGCACCAAATTCATGGCCTCGCTCCAGATTGTGACATCAGCAGCCGGGTAATATTTTAAAGACTACATCCCGGGTGGTAGTTCGTTCACCGGACAATGTTTAAACTACTCTCTTGACACTTGATGGCGCTTCATCCAATCAAAGGACAGTATGACCCTCTTTGATCTCAAGGTATATAATAATTTGATTTATGAACATTCTACCATTGTACGGCCATGCTGGATGGTTTATGATGGTCCGATGCTACCAAAACAATTATAATTAAAATTAGACATTTAACCATAAAGTGATGAAGCAGGCGATTATCAGAATTCATATACACAAGCCTTGAAATAGGGTGTCTGTCATTTGCACAATGAGGTCCCCAGAGGGTGAATTTATGATGCTACCCCGCATAGTGGGCTAGCATCACCAAATTCACCCTCTGGGAACCTCATTCTGCTGAGATGTAAGGCAGTAAGCAGAATGAGGTCCCCAGAGGGTGAATTTGGTGATGCTAGCCCGCTATGCGGGGGTAGCATCACTAAATTCACCCTCTGGGGATCTCATTCTGCAAATGACAGACACCCTATTTCATGGCTTGCCTATACAGTGCTAAGTTGATTCGCCACATTGTTAAAAATAGCCCAATAAATTTTCTGTGACATTGATCGATAATTTCACAGTGTTTGCTAAATTAGAAATTATGAAAACTAATAAAATTGAAAGAGATATAACTTGATTTGGGGAAGAGTAAGATGAGGGGGAAGGGTATGTGGGAGGGGAAGGGGATAGGGGAGGGAGAGATGGGGGAGGTGGTAGAAGGTGGGATGGTCACTAGGAAAGTGTGACAATAGCTTTGGCTCTTTTAGACAGGTCGGTCACATTTCAACAAACAGAATACCTACCATCTATATGTCAGATTAATCAACACGGTGGTCCGAAGAAAATGTTTAAATGAGTCTCAGTAATTTCATGAAAGAAATCATTTTTTAAAATTAAATTTGTTTTTATTATTTTGTTTTGTGTTGTTAAATTGAGCAAGGAATTCAATCTAAAAAAATGAAAAATTATTTTAAGAATAAGTCATAAAAAAAATTGGATCAAACTATTCAAAATGGTCTAACTCGATTTTAATTTTGGGCTGATAAACTCATATACAAATATGGTTGTGATCATATAGAAAATGTTTGAGTCATCGCACCATGTGTAAAGTGTCTGTGGACAGACAGACCTCAATCTGTATTGTGGGCTTGGAAACTTACATACCAAATTTGGTTCCGATTGGATAAAAAATGTTTGAGTTAACTATGTGTCCTGTGCAAAGATATTCATGTCAGCAGTAATAACATCGGCTATATTTAAAAAAATATATAATAGTGCTATTTGATTGGGTGATTAAATGTGTCATTGAATATTTGATTGGGTGATTAAATGTGTCAGTGATATTTGATTGGGTGAATTTGGATGAAATAAATTTCAGGTAATCAACCTTTTTATGAGCATCTAAATGAAAATATTGGTCATAGGCAAAATAAATTTGATATGGAGTTAGTCGATGAGGAGGTAGAATATTTATTTGCGCGGATATCGTGCACGCACAGAATTGCTTAAGTAAGCTAATTCCAACAAGGGCATTAACTCAGTGACAAATCAGTGGCTTGTAAATTTACTTTTCTTGGCTTTAACTATTCAGGTATAGATGGTAATCGACGCATGGACGGATGCCAACCATAATAAAGTAATCATAGTTTGATCTGTAACCACTCTGCCATTGCACAGCCGTGCTAACTAACATACGAGGCATTACCTGTTAAGGTATAGAAGGTAATCATAGTTTGATATGTAACCACTCTGTCATCATACAGCCGTGCTAACTAACATACAAGGCATCACCTGTTAAGGTATAGAAGATAATCATAGTTTGATATATAACCACTCTGCCACCGTAGAGCCATGTCTTCCTGACCTGTGTCTTCAAGTTCAATATCTGAAATAAAATGATACTATGAGTTAGAAATCTCTAATAGATGCACAGTATATTGACAAAGAACAAATACAAATATCATATAGACTTTATGTCACCTGATATGTGATACATGACTATATAAATAGATGATAAACTCAGCTTGGCTAGTTTAGCTCCTGCCTAAAATCACTGCTTTGTACAGTAATGCCCTAAGTAATCGACTCCTTAATCCAGGGTTCTTGCACCAATTTTGAAATGAAATTCAAGGAGTTTCCAGGAGTATTTAGGGGCAATTTTCCAGGGTTTTTCCAGGAGTACAATACTAAATATTCAAGGGTTTTCCAGGAATTGAATATACCGGTACATGTACTTGATTATGGGCTCTGGTTTCATTGAAGCATGGGACTAATTATAGATGTTATATCATATTTAAATATTCATACACATACTTGCACCTGTACAACTAAATATAATGGTAAGTTTTAATAAGCAGAAATTATTTCTCAATCACACGTATAACACATACACTCACAGAACTGTGGCAAAAGGAATTGCCATTTTTTTTCTGTCCAAAGTTCAAGACATGAACCTAGCCCGAACACACTGAATTACATGGTTTTATTTTCACCACAGGAGAACTGGTTGGCGATGGCACTGTCTGGGAACATTTTTTTTAATGTTCTGCTCATTGTACTACAGCTGTTGTAACTGTAGTGCTTAGATACCAATGTTACTGTAGCAGACCACAATAATTCAGCGTTTAGAATGTAAATATAACCCCAGCTGGCATTCACAGCCACAATACAGTCAATGGCTGATTGCGGTGGAGGGTAAACGCTTTCGTGGCGAGATGTCGCCTTTGTTTTAAAAACTTTGACGTTTCAAATATGGGTGAACATGCACTTAAATCCCACATGAAAGGGGCAAAACACGTGACAGCTTCTCGAAATATACAATCGACGGCACATTATCAAGCTTCATGCCTCCATCGCCTGCAAGTTCTAACACTGTCCCTCGCCCTCGGGAGGTGTCCGCATCTGACAGAGACGTTATATCAACAAACAATGAAACAAGTACGGGTGCTCGACTAGGTCCTATTGCAGTTTCATCTGAGGTACTAGTATGCTTTGGTGAATTCATTGAATTTTCTAGGTCATAATATTGCATCATGTATGTGCAGACAACTCACGTATTTACGCATACTCAGTTACAGACATTTCTATTGGCTGAATAGGGAAGTCAATTGGGAATTGGCCAATAAGAAACGTGTTAACATAATGTCACAACTCTGCTCGACTTCTGACCTTGTGTTACCGTAAAACCGATGAAATTAGAAGGAATTAATTTCCCAACTCGCAGCGATCGTTTCAATAAAATTTAATAGAGCATTTTCCAGGGTTTTCAAGGAGTGGGATTGGATTCAAGGGTTATCCAGGGCCCTTGAAAATAAATAATTTATTTCCAGGGTTTTCCAGGACCCGCGGGAACCCTGTTAATCACAGCAGAATTATGGGTAACTTTTCAGGATTTAGTCGGAAATATGGCTTGTTGCCATTCATCGGAAAGCTCTCCCTGAGAGTTTTCCAATGAACGGCAACAAGCCATATATCCGACTAAATCCTGAAAGTTACACATAATTCTGCTGTGTTTAAGGAGTCGATTACTTAGGGCATTACTGTATACATGGACAAAGATCATTCTCATCATATACACACTTTTAAATTTCCAAGCTTTCAGCCTTATGCCTTCATGGGTGAAAGTTAGAATATCAGACAGTTATCACACTGGTCATCCTATAATCCCCGTTGTGGGAAAATACTCAGTAAAAACTGCTGTGGACAATAGGGTCCTGCGAATTGGAGATTTTGATCGAATCGAATATCGAATCGAGTCGACAAAATCGAATCGAATATCGAATCGAATATCGAATCGAATCATACCTGTGTGTTGCATTCTCAATTAGGCATTTAATGTCAATGACTAGACGATTTGTGAAACGTTCTATGAACTTTCATGAAGTTCCATCATAACTTATGTGGCGATCAACAGTCGTTCCTGATACTATTAACTTCAATTGAGAATTGTCGAGAGAAAAAAAAAACATTAAAACGTCCATGCGGCCGTCACGACGATTAAATATATAACCACTAAACGGATTATCGGAATTAAAATCACGCGCAATTTTTAGAGTTTGCATGTACATGCACAATTACAAATCGCCACTGGGAAACACCCGTTGTTATAAACTTGAAGATGCAACAACAGTCGCAGGGTAGCCTGTTTATGTAGTGCTGGAAGCTTAGATGGGTCGTTGTCCAAGACGCTTGCGATTTATATACCATGTTGCATTCATCACACGTGTAAGTTTAAAATAAACATGAATAACGGACGACAAATTGTCAAGTTTCAAGCAACGCTCCGAAACTGAAAGTCAACTTCAAAAGAAAACACCGCCCACGTGCACTTTTCGACGCCGGGAACACGTGTTGTTTACATTCTCAGCGATATTACATAACGCGGAATCTGAGACGTATATTGGGCGGATAACGCTAGTGGTTGCTCAGTCTCATCGCTATTCTAATTTACGTGTGTTGTCGGTCCATCGGCGATCTCCGAGCTTTTGGCTACCACGTTCAAAGCTAGAATTCAGATGTATTTAGTCGTCCTATATTGGCTAATTACTGGCTATACTTATATTTAATATCATGCGAACGTTCGCGATGTACAATAAGACTTATAAGCTGCATATATTCATAATTTTCGGGAATGATATGGCACAGAACGAGTTAAGATCGACCGGTGTACTTGTCCGTAAACAGCCTACTTTTTATATGTTTGTATATTCAAAATTTCGAGTTGGAAATTTCGAATCGAATTCGAATCGAATTTGACTTTCGAATCGAATCTCGAATCGAATATCGAATATTCGCAGGACCCTAGTGGACAAGTTACGTGACAATCGCTAAGTTTGTTTAGCATGCTATTCCGCATAATTCCGGATTCACATGGTGTTTGATGGACCCAACATCTAACAATTATTGACAGATGGAAGAATACATCTCAATTTGGTCACAAAATGACTGATGGATGAAAGTCGAATTAAGCTTGAAATAAGGAATGCGCTCAACTGATTCAGTTTTTCTGAAGAATGGTAATCTAAATTATCCCAGGACTTCTGTCACAGCCTACATAATCATTTCCCCATATATACGGGGCCATTTTCTATCACAACTACTAAATGCACCACTTGAAACTAATTAAACCAACCTTGTTGTGGATAATTAAATCGTAATGGTTACAGTTCACTACAACTATATAATACCTGATTGGCAAGTCATTTTGTTATACAGTGTATCTCGCTCTTCCTGATTCTTCATAGATAAGTAAAGGTGCTTCACTGGGGCCCGATCTGAGCAGTAGATTTCCAGACCCTGCAGCAAAACAAATTTAATCATGATCAATATCACTTTCAACCTACAGAGAGCCCCACACATACTCAAGCAGACAACACTCCGTAGTACATGATTCCATCTGTGTGAGGCTCCCTGTGGGTTAAAATTAAACTTTATCAGTGAGTTTTGAGACGGATGTCTGACATTACTGATGAAGCCTTGAAATAGTGTGTCTGTCATTTTCAGAATGAGGTTCAGAGGGTGAATTTAAAGCAAAGCGGGCTAGCATCACTATATTCACCCTCTGGGGACCTCATTCTGTTTAGGCCTCATGTTCTGGGAAGTATCTATAGTCTCAAATCAACAATGTTTTAGTTTTTTCCCTTCTGTTCTGTTTCTATATCCCCTAATTTGCAGAAGATAAAATGCACAATCGAGGTGACTAATGGGTGAACATCACTGATATCAATCTGATCTTGGGTCTCCCATAGCAGTTGAGGCCTCAGCAGAGTGAGGTTCCCAGAGAGTGAATTTGGCGATACTAGCCCCCTGTGCATTATAGTGTCACTAAATTCACCCTCTGGGGGACCTCATTCTGCAAATGACAGACACACTATATGAAAGCTTGATCTGCATTTTCTGATAAAGCTGGAGAAATAAATAATTGTGGTTCTGTTTCCTTATCAACACTATATTATACCCCAAACCCTAAAGATTTTTTATGTTCACAATGTGTAAAGTGGTTAATGACTACCAAGCAAATAATGCTTTGAAAGGCAATTAAAACAAACAATTAGGTTCACTCATATTTGAATTTGAAGACACAGGTCGAGAGGTCATGGCCTTACAAAGCAGAGTGGTTACTAGATCATGCCATGAATCTATACTCTGGCTAACGCAAATAGAGATCATAGTCCACCAGTACAAAACCTTGGAACTTTTTGTAGTTTTGACAGTCGAAAAATAACGCTGGGAATATATTTCTGTTAATAATGTACTTCACTGTAGGTGAAGTTCCCAAATCAAAATTTCACGAAATTTAAGCGATTTTGCTTTGCGTCGCGTACAATTAGGGAAATTATCCCGGGTAATTATTTCAATGTTTATTGCTATATCGGCTCACAAAAGTCAGAGAAAAACTTGCAATTTTGAGTTGGGACATTCACTTACAGTGAAGTACATTATCAAGGAACAGATAACTAAGAATTATATTCCCCGCATTATTTTTTCGACTTTTATAAGGTTCCCTGCCAAAATTTCCAAGGTTTTGTTGTACTAGTGGACTATGATCTCTATGGGCGTTAGCCTGATTAGAGATTCATGGCATGATCTATGTGGTTACATATCAAACCATGATAATATAAAGTAGGATCCCATTCAAAACAATACATGAATCACCTGGATTGACCAATATAATTTACAACCACAGTCGGTCAGTTAGTAGAACTAATTATATCTACAAAAACTCCATTTATATCCCAACACATGTAGTTGTTTACAGAAAATTTGGAAAGTCCTGTATCATATCTACAGGCCCGAAATACCTGGAAATTCATCACAGGTGTAACAGCGAAACTTTACAAATGATCCCAGAAGACAATTGTGATCAATCAGAAGTTGAATTGATTACACGAGGTGACATTGCGAACCCAGTCATTCCACATTGTTTCCACCACAACGTCGCATGTGTTTATGTCGATATCTATCTAACATGCTATAAATAAAGTACTAAACATTGAATGCAGATTTTCTTATGATATAGATGTGTATTTGGATTGATATTAAACATATTGTTATTACAGGAGGCGACTGAACCCCATGGAACGTAAGTGAAATGAAACACTCCGTTGGATGATCAAATAGAAATGGAGAATAATCTTGCTCAAAGTAGTTATTTTTATAAATATTAATCCAAATTTACAACACACATGGTCAGTCATATATATTTATTAAATGCAATGAATATGGATGGCGAAATCATTTGTGTTAGTTTATCGCTAATTGTTGCGTCCCGAATCAAGATGAAATATTTACAATTGAGCATAGTTTAGACGGTGTTTTCTATGGAGTTATATGGTCGATTTCTTGCGATGTTCGTAGAATACTACATTCCCCCAGTTGACATAGTGCCTGAGTACTAATTTATCAGTTTCACTCACCCGAACAAGTCCATAATATTTCTTTAAGTGACAGTGCATGGGGTTGAAATTAAGTCTATTTGTATAATACTAAATATTTTATTTTAACGTATTTAACAACCTATGGTTGTTTGATGAACTTATTATCTGAACATTTCCAACAACTGAAAATGAAATCTTCTGCACTTGTATTATCTTTTGTACAACTGTCGTCTGATTTTATTACATGAACATTCCTCCAGATAAATAATAGACCATTCCAGTGTATACTTTTATAACTGAATGGAAGAATCTATTCAGTATAGAATGGTTTAACTCACTCACAATATGACGCAACAGAAACCTTCTCTTTATTATTCAGTATAGAATGGTTTAACTCACTCACAATATGACGCAACAGAAACCTTCTCTTTATTATTCAGTATAGAATGGTTTAACTCACTCACAATATGACGTAACAGAAACCTTCTCTTTATTATTCAGTATAGAATGGGTTAACTCACTCACAATATGACGTAACAGAAACCTTCTCTTTATTATTCAGTATAGAATGTTAACTCACTCACAATATGACGCAACAGAAACCTTCTCTTTATTATTCAGTATAGAATAGGTTAACTCACTCACAATATGACGTAACAGAAACCTTCTATTTATTATTCTTGTCATGTCTTTCAATCTTATCTTCAGAACTGGGAACTGAGAATGAAGAATTAATGAATCATAATTTATGAATCAGAATTAATGAATCAAAATTTATCACCTCGGCCTGGAAACTGTGAATGATGAATTAATCCTTTCAGTGCCAAGTCCGATTTTTGTATCAACCCTATTTCCTTGATCATAATGATCAAGGAAATATGGGTTGATATAAAAATCGGACTTGGCACTGAAAGGGTTAATGAATCAGAATTTATCACCTAGGCCTGTGTCAGCAAAGTTTTTCCTTTACGCTGTGATAGAGCTAATTCAAGTTGAATATTTGTCATTGAAACATGCATTCTGATTGGCTGAGAGCTGCTAACTTTAGTTTTCGATTCACCAGCACCTGGCCGCTGATTGGAGAACAAATTTGAAAGGTCGTCATAGACAACACATGTAAATTATATCTCAGCGCTACCATGAATCGCGTAATCGAGACAACCAAAATGTTATTTACTATAGATATAATTAACATTAAGTTATTCTGGTGCTGTTAAGAGTAACCAAAGAAACGTGCCCAAAAAGGGGCATAACTTCGTAATCATAAATCATCAAACAGGATCCATATTTGGACATGATTTGGACTTTCTCGTACGAGGGCGCATACTAAGTTTCATGAAAATTCTGTCAAATACTTTTCATGTTCGGACAACAAAATAAACAGCAAACAACTCAAAAGGGGCATAACTGTTACCGAAGTTGTAGACACAAATCACAACTTGATCGAGAAGGCAATATATCAAGTTTCATAAAATTCAAATGATATTCAATTTATCACCCGGACAACAAATGTTTCGGATGCACAACCCTACTGCTGGTGGCCATGTTTTTAATAAATTTTGGAAAAAAGTCATGGTCTCTGTCTAGAGGTCACCCCCACATATCCATATTAAGTTTGGTGATTATCAGATTAGGGATATGGCATTAGGGTAAGCTGAATAATTTAGCCATGCAAAGAATTCAAATCCATTAAAGGCCATTAACTCAACAAAAACTGAATGGATGAAACCTGTGGTATGTAAATATCATTTCCTCAAAGATCATTAAAATCTGACCACATGTGACAGAGATATAGATATCCAAGGTCCAGATGGACGGACATACCGACAGCACAATGAACAGATGTATGCACTGTGGGGGAACTACTCCTAGAGATTTGGTTCACTACTGAGTTTCGTGAGCATTTTTAGCGACTATTCCGATTCTCCAAAAAGCAATCGCAGCATAAAACATAAAAATCAACACCATTAGAACAGTGTTTCGTGGGTTTCATAGAGCTACCGTGAAATTATATTCACTGACCATCAGTGTGTGTAAAAAAAAGTTAAACACTAATCCCGAAATACAGAGAAATTTACTTTTTATTTTCCGATTCTGATTCTCTGCTGAGGACTCCGATTCTCTATCGAGTGCTCGGTTCTCTGCGAATAACTAGATTCTCTGCTCTAGGTAAATTAGTATATGCCATCTGCAAACTTTGCTCAGTAGAGAATGTAAATAAAGCTCGGTAGAGCACCAAGTTCCCCCACAGTAGATGTATGGATGGAACCAGGGTTGGGGTAATTGTAATTTGTAATTGTAATTGAATGTAATTAATTACATTTTCCCAAGTAATTGGATGTAATTTGTAATTGAAGGTTTTTTCAATTACATGTAATTGAATGTAATTAATTACATTGAGAAAAGGGGTGTAATTTCAATTACATTTCAATTACATTTTCAATTACATTCCAAAAATACAGACCAATATAACAAGTTAACACATCAGCATTTGTATCTGAAATGTGACATGACTATGATATGTTAATAGTATCAGGTAAAACACTTGGTTACTAACTTACTTGACTGGGGTCATTATCCTCATATTTTCCTTCTATGTTAGTAGTTTCATGGATACATGTTCTAAATTAAAACTTCAAAGATGGAGTCATGAAACCCTCTCACTATAGAAGTCACACAATGTTTTGATAGTCTAAATGTGGTTTGATTTAAAACAACTCACAAGTTGTGGGTCACAATAGAATTAATATGAACAATGTTTTGATAGCCCCCCCCCCCCCCCATAATGAGATGGTCTCATCATTTGTTGTTACAAGTTTGTATATAACTGCATCACTGACTATCAAGCAATCAGTGAAGGAGAAGATCACTCGATCTTTTCGACCATCATGGAACCCATTTCTGAATTCGAGACTTACCCGATCAATGTTGTTAAAAGGCTGAAAGTAGAGTCTTGATGACGTGAGCATAACGCGGCCGGGATTAATAACTAACGGAGTTATCCTGTCTGCTCTCGTCTCCAGGATAATCTTCTCGTACAAGTCATCCAGCCTGTAAGTTAAACACATAACACATGTCTTGTATAATATATACACATAACACATGACTTGTATAATATGTACACTTAACACATGACTTGTATAATATATACACTTAACACATGACTTGTATAATATATACACTTAACACATGACTTGTATAATATATACACATAACACACGACTTGTATAATATATACACTTAACACATGACTTGTATAATATATACACTTAACACATGACTTGTATAATATGTACACTTAACACATGACTTGTATAATATGTACACTTAACACATGACTTGTATAATATATACACTTAACACATGACTTGTATAATATATACACTTAACACATGACTTGTATAATATATACACTTAACACATGACTTGTATAATATATACACTTAACACATGACTTGTATAATATATACACTTAACACATGACTTGTATAATATATACACTTAACACATGACTTGTATAATATATACACTTAACACATGACTTGTATAATATGTACACTTAACACATGACTTGTATAATATATACACTTAACACATGACTTGTATAATATATACACTTAACACATGACTTGTATAATATGTACACTTAACACATGACTTGTGTAATATATACACTTAACACATGACTTGTATAATATGTACACTTAACACATGACTTGTATAATATGTACACTTAACACATGTCTTGTATAATATATACACTTAACACATGACTTGTATAATATGTACACATAACACATGTCTTGTATAATATGTACACTTAACACATGACTTGTATAATATGTACACTTAACACATGACTTGTATAATATGTACACTTAACACATGTCTTGTATAATATATACACTTAACACATGACTTGTATAATATGTGCACATAACACATGTCTTGTATAATATGTACACTTAACACATGACTTGTATAATATGTACACTTAACACATGACTTGTATAATATGTACACTTAACACATGACTTGTATAATATGTACACTTAACAGATGACTTGTATAGTATGTAGACATAAAACATGACTTGTATAATGCGTACACATAACACATGACTTGTATAATATGTACCCATAACTCATGACTTGTATAATATGTACACATAACATAGGGCCCTGCGAACCGTTCGAGGTTCGGTTCGGTTCGAAACCGCTGTGATGATTCGGTCCGGTTCGAAACCTTAGACGGGATTCGTTTATATCGAACCTTTTCTTTAGTCCCGCAAAATGGGCAAATTTTGCGTACTGGGAATTGTTTATTGATTATATACCGTATATTAATTGGTTTACATACAACTCGGGCGGGGTAACTGGGTGATATTTCATTGAACGGGTCTTTTGGCATAACTTTATTCCGCTCCCGCTAAACGGTCCAGTCGGACATGTCAAATTCGTGATAATTAATTAGTAAAACTATAACATTTCTATCTCAGTCAAAGTTCTACCTCGTCAAAGTTTGTTTTATTCTCCATATAACTTTACTAATAGACAGAATTATACCTAACAAACGAAACAGTAAGTTATGATTATTGATGAATACAGATCGAACAAGCTTTTTTGAATTCCGTAAACTGGCTGAAAGTGAATAGGTATTTCCGGCAGCCTTCTGTGTCAACAATTGGAGTCAACCAATCACAGTGAGGAGAAGGTGTGGCCATTGTTTATCAGCATAAATGATTGACATGATTATGTAACCCGATGTGCTTTGTCTTATGACACTTAATTGCTACAACGCGACGTCGGCACGCTTTGATCTTTGTCATGTGTTGTCGCAGTTACAGATTGACGAGTCTGTTAATAGTTACCGAGTTATGCCACGTGGCGCGTTCATGCTGTCAGTGTGTTAGGAGTTCAATGCGTCGTTTATCGCGTTGTTTACATTGTACATATTTACTACTGGAAGCTTGACCGATGATTCAATCAGACATCTGTCTCACTTACTGTTAGAATAAGTCATAAGTTATGATTTTTCATGAGTGATGCTCAGTGAGCGGACGCGGGTATATACGGAGAATGATAGACATAAAACATTACTTGTATAATATGTACACTTAACACATAACTTGTATAATATGTACACTTAACACATGACTTGTATATGTACACATAACACATGACTTGTGTAGTATGTAGACATAACACATGACTTGTATAATATGTAGACATAACACATGACTTGTATAGTATGTAGACATAAAACATGACTTGTATAATATGTACCCATAACACATGACTTGTATAGTATGTAGACATAACACATGACTTGTATAATATGTACCCATAACACATGACCCTATTCTATCAGCAGTAAGTGAGGATATACTCACCAACTCGTGTTAAATTTCACCCTATTCTGTCTGCAGTAAACGATGGAGTTAATCTGAAATTCATTAAAATATAAAAATATTAATATTTATTATATGCTTCCCCATTAAATAGTGGGAAATTGCCGTAGCGTAGAGTGTTATATCCATCACCTGGACCGACTCGATGGATAACACTGACCGACTCGATGGATAACACAATAGTATTACTTTTTCGAAGATTACTTCCGGTTTATAGCGGCGAATCACACAAAGTTTCAAAGCGTATTAATAACAGCCGGACTATTTTTTTTAATTATTGATTTTTACGGTAGCGAAAGAGTTTTCATTGTTATAATGTTAACTCCTTTGTTTTAATATATTCTTATCATTAAATTATGTATACATTAATTTTCTCGCATCATTTCAGAATAAAACAATGGGGACTATTTCTTATGGCGGATATGCTCGATATTTGTCATTCAGTGGTGAGCAAATCAATTGATGGAATGAAAACAAAATGCAAATGTCGAAGCTTTCTAATAATTTGAAGTGAACTATAGGACAAAACTAACAGTTTTGGGGCGGTTTATAACGTAGCGCACATAATAAAAAGAACACCTACGGGTTTTGGTTGAATACCCGGATTATCTCATTCGTGGGTACAAGGAAATACATAATTTCCACTCGCGGCTGCAAGCCGCTCGTGGAAATCTGTATTTCCTTGTACCCACTCATGAGATAATCCGGGTATTCAACCAAAACCCGTAGGTATTCTCTATTTATCTACTTTATTCAAACAAATTTTCGCGACTAAATTTATTTAATATTTTTCTATTTTGTTATTGATAATTTTGATTTAGATCATATATGGATACAAAAGAATGGTGAATAGCTGAAAAACAGACCTAGAAATTATTGAGATATATATAACGCATACAGCAATATAGCAAGATAATGTGCGAAAAATATATACTAAGTAATATACATGTATGGTACATGTTCTCAGCTATCTAACCCCTTCTATACTGAATGGAATTTCCCACTCGGTTATAAAAGGATATATTGCAATGGTCTATTATTCATTTGATTCAGGAAAAATAAGCAGATATCAAATATCAGGCTATCGAAACACTATGGGAAATAAAAGGTCAGCCGACCACAGTGTCCCACGAAAACGTGGCAAGTCGATGCCGCTTTGTTAAAGAAATTTTTCCAATATGTGGGTAACAATACTCTGAAGTTTCAAATATCTACGATCAAAACTGCAGGAGGAGTTGATTACACCACGAAGGTACCCTCATTCAGAAAATTATTAAAAAAAGTCGAAAAGGGTTAATAACTCATGTCAACAACAATACTCTGAAGTTTCAAATATCTAGGATGAAAACTGTAGGAGGAGTTGAATACACCATGAAGGTACTCAAAATTGTGACGAACGGATGGACGAATGGATGAACGAACGGACGGACGAACGAAAACTTTTTGGGGGACAAAAAGGAAGCAATATTAGATGTATATAAAAATCAACATATGGTTTATATCATACGATCTATAACAAACAGGTGATAAAGTAATACATATAATGGATGCATAAATTAATATAAATTTATTAATACCATAGCCAATTGATCAGCAGGTGGCAGGGTGGAAGCCCTGTGTAGCTGACACATCTGTGGAAGACAATCTTCTGTGATCACATAATTTAGTGTAAATATATGTTGAACTGCATTCTGAAAAATAAAGATTACGAACACCTATTAATATCTTCAGCATAAAGTAGGTCAATAATGAAAACATATGTGAAGGAAAATTCAATTCTAAACCCTTTAAGAGAAGAATAAACTCAGCGATAGGTCAAGCAGTTGAGGCCTAAGTAGAATGAGGTTCCGAGAGGGTGAATTTGTTGATACTAGCCCACTGTGCGGGATAGAGTCACTAAATTCAACCTCTGGGAACCTCATTTTGCCCACTTTTTGTCGAGGATATTAATCAGGGTTTGCGCCGGCCCAAAATTTACTTTTTCCAAATGAAATTATTTTTTGCCAAATTTTCTCAGGAGTTGCCAAATGATATCAGACCGAAATTACGGTGTCTATGGAACGTTGGTTCTTATGCTTTGACTCTCGTTATTTCAATGACTTGAAAAAATTAAACTCCAAAAACAAAACAATACACAAATCCAAGCATGGGTATAGTGTCTGAGATTTGCATAATGGGGTCCCCAGAGGGTGAATTTAGTGACAATATCTGCATAGCAGGCTGGCATCACTAAATTCACCCCTGGGGACCTCATTCTACTTAGGCCTCATCTTCTCTGGAAAGTTTCTTTATTATCAAATTTCTATAGAAACATCTTCACATAGATTCAATTTCTTTTTTAGTTTAGTTTCTCTAAATTGGCAGACGACACATTGCATAATTGAGGTTCCCAATGGGTGTACATCACAATTTAGTGATGCTGCAAAACAGGGGGCTAGCATTACCAAATTCATCATCTAGGAACCTTTGATAATATTGTCATACAGTAATGCCCTAATTAATTGACTCCATAACCACAGCAGAATTATGGGTAATTTTTCAGGATTTAGTCGGAAATATGAGAGTTTTCCGATGAATGGCAACAAGCCATATTTCTGACTAAATCCTGAAAAATTACCCATAATTCTGCTGTGGTTATGGAGTCGATTAATTAGGGCATTACTGTACCTTTTATAATGTATAAGGTTTGATAATATTATCCTGCCTTTCGGAATGTATGGAGTTTTATATTATTAGTGTAAACATATTTTTATTTCCAAATCCAAACAAATAACATAATATACACAGGGACTAATCTAGGTTTTAAGTTTGGGCACCCTGTCAGTCCTAGGACGATATGCCGTAGGCATATCCCGATGGCCGCAGGCCAGAGGTGGGGGTGGGTTTGGGAGGGGATGTCCCCCTCCCATGAAAAACCAATGCCCTGAGAGTGAATATGGGGCATTCTGAACCTTTATATTGTGCTATTCAGGTTGGTAAATTTAGTCATAATATAGACAATTTTTTTTAATTGTTTGTGATTTTCTACTATCATAGACATTGATCTGATAGCTAAAAGTCATAACCAAACTTAATTTGTTTCTACTCTTAATCATTGTAAAACACGCTGAAATATTCTTTTGTTTATTAAAAGATTTGTTTCACTTTTAATGTTTCACCCTTTTTATACCAATATGTATATTTTCTTGAAATAAAAATATATATTCTACCTACCCTGTGTTCAAATTGTGGATGAGAGTAGAAACTCTTACACCACTGGTTTTTTGGTCGCGGCATCTTGTTTAAATATTCGCGGAAATAAACTTCTGGTTAAACTTTATATCTCTTAGTTTTAATTATAAATTCACGTTATGTTAAAAAACGTACCGCGTAATTACGTACCGCGATATGCTATCGTAAATTTAACCGTCGTGGAAATAACATTTCAAGCGCTTTAAAGATTTATTTGCACACGTAACGGCAAGCACTCGATGTGGAGTTTTGGTAAGTACCGTAAGATTGATCTATAAATGAAATTGTTTTAGATCTATACAGATCTTTGCGGATTTCAGTAGTTTCGTTTCAGCGCGTTCCGAATTTTAATTTATTTAACCAAACCGGAAGAGGAAGACATATGTTTTGATTCGTTCGCGAAACAACCGACTGACTTAATTTTTATGATTAAAATGGGTCGTTTTCCCTCGGTAGATCAAATTTGTTGAGAAATAGCAATGTTTTCTTTCATTGTATAAGCGTTCAATTAACATTTCCATCGTATTAAAATTAGTTGGCAGTCTCTTTTTATCTAAAAATACCTGATTGACTGGGAAATGTTTTACAACTCTGAGGCATATTTCGTTTGGGCGCCCAAACTACCGGCGCCCAAACCTGTTTTACGGATCCAAATACGGCCTAGATTAGCCCCTGATACAGATGACACATATTATTCACGGAGTCATAAAACATCTAATACTGATTTTTTTACCCTGTGCCAATGCATTCTCTTATATATGCGAGTCGACCATAGGTCGCCTCACATATATAACAGAATGCATTGGCCTAACAATTTTTTACAATTTTAATAATTTTTTCTTGTATTCTTTAACAATTTTATAATTTCACCCATACAGAGCCCCAGACAAACATGAGCAGACGACACTCTTCTATATGCTTCTATATATGTGTGGGGCTCCCTGCAGGGTAATGGATGTTTTTTATTTTATGTCCTAAAAATTGTAAGAAACATTTATTTAAAAAACATGATAAAAAATTGTTAGGCCAATGCATTCTCTTATATATGCGAGGCGACCTATGGTCAACTCGCATATATAAGAGAATGCATTGGCACAGGGTAAATTTTATAATTTCACCCTTTTTGAAGGCACGATATCGTTGGGCATTTACTCTCATTTTATTTGATATAATTATCCACAGTCATCTTGCTATATTTATGATTTTATCAAACAAGGACATGAGCGGTAAATAGGATGTGCCAGAATAGGGATTTCCCGATTACGTTGTTTTTCGCCCATTACTAATATATGTAGTTAATGTATGGAAATGATGATCAGACAACAAGCTAGGGTTGAAACGATTAATCGACTAGTCGTAGATGACGCTGAAATGTCAGAACGTCGACTCTGAATTTTGCCGTCGACTAGTCGGAATATAGTGTATTAGTTTCATGTATAACGTTTTCAAGATCAAGTCCGGCATAAACGGTGTTAACTGTGCGTAAGTTATGGTAAGTATAACGTTCGGTGGCACCCGGAATTGACATGTGTTACTAGTATAGACACACATGGACCGGTGACCCCGACTATTAATTGAACGAATGAAATTGACAACACAATGTCTCACTCATCGTTTGAGGTCAAAGACATGATGGCAATGATTGACGCAGCTTTGTCGTTTGTCCGAGACCGCTTTTATATACACTGTGTATATTTCAATTGATCTTGCACCGTCAGGTTATGATGCGACGCTGGGTGAAGGTCGCTTAAGGTGACGTCATTGGTGCTACCGTATATAAATGATACTGACATTAAGAACTGGCTATCATATTCTACAACGTAGCCTATACTATAGGGCGTATTTAGTCGGAACATTAACATTTTATAGTGACACCGCTCGGCACCGGTTTATTGGTGATCACGTGACTAAACGAAATAATCTCGAACGCTGATATTAAATTTAAAACCTGTATAAATGTTCGTCTAAATCATTATCCACCACATGTCTAATTATATAATTACATTCAGTGTGTTGGATAAATATCAAGATGTTTACAGTATTATTTCCCAAATAAATCGGTGTGTATGCAGGGAAATGCGCAACGCAATAGACCGTCATTGCATCAGTCATCAGTGTACGCCATGTACGATGAATTTTCCATACAATGTTATGTTTGAAAGTTTTGATATCGGGTACCGACTAGTCGACGCAACGCGACTTTTGGGCCTCGACTAGTCGACTCTGAAATTCACTAATCGTTTCAACACTACAATAAGCCCAAGGCCAATAAGTGAGGGAGGGGTGTAGATACCAGATCAGACCGGAAGGGTGGGAAATAATGGTTTTAGGAGAATTGGAGACACATAACAGAATTTGCATGAGTTAGGGATGGAAAAAAAGGGATAGGAGAGAGAGAGTTAGGAGAGAGAGAGAGAGAGAGAGAGAGAGAGGGGGGAATGAGAAACTAGAAGACAGTGGGGGACAGATGAAGTTGTGAAATTATGACAGTGGTGGGGAGTTTTCAATAACTGGGTTGTTGCATGATAAAAATGAGGCTTGTCTGTAGTAATATTCATGCGTCAGGCGCCATGGGGGGGGGGGGGTAAATCACAATGACTGTTAACTGGTAACATCCGTCAATAAGTTAATAAGTTTATAATATTGTCATACCTTTTGGAATGTGTAAGGTTTGATAATATTATCCTGCCTTTCGGAATGTATAGTGTTTTAATAATAATGTCATACCTTTCGGTATGTATAAGAATTTATAATATAGTCATACCTTTCGGAATGTGTAAGGTTTGATAATATTCTTGGCCATCATTTCGACGACTAAGGAAGACCTGATGCAGAAGGATTTGTCCATGGTGGGAAGCCTGAAATGAATCAATTGGGGAATCTAGAACTTGCATACAGATCTCATCCTGACCAGGTACGGTTGTACAGTAATGACGTAAGTAATCGACTCCTTAACCACAGCAGAATTATGGGTAACTTTTCAGGATTTAGTCGGAAATATGGCTTGTTGCCATTCATCGGAAAGCTCCCACTGAGAGCTTTCCGATGAATGGCAACAAGCCATATTTCCGACTAAATCCACTGCTAAATCCTGAAAAGATACCCATAATTCTGCTGTGGTTAAGGAGTCGATTACTTACGGTAGTACATTACTGTACGTGAATATATCATGGTGATAAAATAGGACATTGAGGAAACAGAACGTCAAATTCATATTTCTCGCACACTGATCCATTTCAATCTTTCGTGGAAATGTTTGATCACTAATTAAGCACCTTAGTCTCATCAATATTTTTCGTTTCAATTTTACTCGTTCCCGATCTTTCCCCATTTTACCCCCTTTTCATGTTATTTTTAGCTTGTTACCTGTTCGCCATTTTACCACCTTTTTTAGCATGTTACCACCCCAATTTACCAGTAACTTTTTAATATTTTTTCGATTTGTAATTTTATGCGCTTTTGTATTTCTTAGTAACGTCTCACTTATAGTTCTACTTTTTTGTTGATTATGTCTTATATTTGCAATTGTATTTTATGTTTAACATGTCAAGCGTTTTAGAGCACTTCCGTGGATTTTACGCTAAACAAAACTGTTATTTATTTATTTACATTGCCTTTACTACGGTTGAGAATTAGGTTAAGTTTGCGTATTTTCTAGTTAGGTTCTTAGTATATAATTTTATCCATTCGCTATTTACTATTATTTTAGGATGTGTGCCATGTTTGTATTGTAAGCGCATTGAAACTAATTTATTGTATAATGCGCTCTAAATGTATCTATGATAATAATAATAATAATCCGGACGAAATAAATGTGATATATTTGTTACATAAACAATCATGGACGTACGATCAAACAGACACATTTCCCAATTCAGATTTGATAAATTGTTGTAATTTAACGTGTATTAACCCTTTCAGTGCCAACGGGGCCGATCTCATCGGCCCTAATTTACGGTATGTAGAGCCCTAAAAAAAATAAAAATAAAAAAAATATTCTTTTCAGATATTTTTTTTTTGGGGGTTGAATTTTTTTTGGGTATGCTTAATCATGCTATAGCGAATTTAAAAACAAACTGGATAAAACCTTAGAGGCATGTTATAACGCAAAACTATCACCAAGTATTCATAGTAATAATTTTGATGCCCATGAAAAACATAAGATTCCCTGGCACTAAACCTACAAAATAAGTCTGTTAAAGAATATAAAGTAAAAATTATTAAAATTGTAAAAAATTGTAAAAAATAATAACAAATGATGAAAAATTGTTAGGCCAATGCATTCTCTTATATATGCGAGGTGACCTATGGTCGACTCGCATATATAAGAGAATGCATTGGCACAGGGTATATGGGTTGATACAAAAAACGGACCTGGCACTCAAAGGGTTAAACGTGTGATTCATTGTTGTGTGTATGCAGTCTCATTAAAAAGTGTGCCAAACAGGAGGCTAGCATCACTCAATTCACCCTCTGTGGACCTCATTCTGCTTAGGCCTCATCTTCTCAGGTACTGCAAAAGTACATTTATTCATGGTGTTCCAATTTTCATGGTTTTCATGGTTGTTGATAACCATGAAATTAAAACCCCCATGAAAGAATGTTATTGAAACAATCGTGGTGGCCATTTGAGAATGTCATGCAGGACGTACACTCTACATGTAACTCTATTGACACACTTCACCTAGGTTATGTAGGTTCATGTAACACAATACTGTGGTTCACATTCTCAATAGTCGTCAACAAAAGCTTGAAACCGCGACATGCTAATTCATTATACTCCTACATTGCGGATGCACTATTTCCAACAAATATATGGAAATATGGCCAAGAGCTTTCCAATGAATGGCAACAAGCCATATTTCCGACTAAATCCTGAAAAGTTACCCATAATTCTGCTGTGGTTAAGGAGTCGATTATTTAGGGCATTACTGTATAGAGTTACGAGTATCGAACAGTGTTCGAGAGTCTTCAACACAGTAGCAATAATACCTTGATTTCAAATCACTTTGATATTCATCAATCTTTGTGACGGACTTCAATGGATACTGCAAGAAAAAAAGAAGTTTATTCATCTAAAAACTAAGGTCGTATTCCACATACACTAATGCCCGGAATAATAGATTCCTTAACCACAGCAGCTTTGCGATGAATGGCAATAAGCCATATTTCCGACTAAATCCTGAAAAATTATCCATAATTCTACTGTGGTTAAGGCGTCAATTATTTAGGGCAATACTGTACCTAAAGTTTAAAATATATGCATGTTCAGTAGTTTATGGGAACGTATTCTACATGTCTAAATGTTTAATATATACACATATTCAGTAGTTTAATAGGAACGTATTCCAAATATCTAAATTGTTAAATATATGCATGTTCAGTAGTTTATGGAAAAATATTCCACATAAGTAAAGTTAAAAAGATATGCATATTCAGTAAATTACGGCAATAATTTTATTAAAATCATCCCATTTCTTCATGCAATCATTTGTCAAAACAAATTAAATTCAGCGAGGAAAAACTCCCAGAGTATGTTTGGGTAACTTTTACTAGAATCTCATGCTTACATGTACTTATCAAAACAATGATGTACTACTGCGGCGTCACGTCTTAATTGAGAGCTTTCCGATGAATGGCAACAAGCCATATTTCCGACTAAATCCTGAAAAATTACCCATAATTCTGCTATGGTTAAGGAGTTGATTATTTAGGGCATTACTGTATGTTCTTCAGAATCTGATATATATAGGGACAGTCAATTATTTATTCCATTGAATTTTTTTCGTTATTCTCAGTGATCCTAACTTGTGGGTGGGCGTGGCATTGTGTGGGTTTTTAATTTTAATGGTGCTCTGTTTTTTTTGGTTGGGTGGCATTTAGTGGTGTGGTGATGGTGGGCATGGCAACTAGGTCAGCGGTGTGGGTGGATGTGGCATTTTATTGGTGCGGTAGGCAGTGTGGGTGTGAGGAACACAGTCCTTTGATTTTGAGGCGTGCAATTGCGCTTGCGCGCCTTTGCGCACGCGGATCTAAAAACCAGCGAGTTATTAAATGCGCACGCTGAAAATTTCAAATGTGCACCTCGGAATTTGCAACCAGTGAACGAGATTTTAACAAACAACAAACCAATGGTTAAACGCTGACAAGGCTATTCACCATGTATCTTTCTCAGCAGTGATGACGTTGATTACGAACCTGGTAACAAAGATCAAAGCGGCGTCTTTCGCACTCAATGATTGGGGTGACACCTCAACACAACTGCTGCACGTGCGAGTTCCCACAAAAAGCGTGTCAATTCTTTGGCGGCCTCGTTTGATGTTTCGGCATGCGGGATTCGCCGATTCATTTGAATACTAGATTAGGGTTTATCTGTATCATCATTCATGTCGGATAGTGACGGCGACACTGCACAAAAGGGCAAAAGTGTGCAATCTTAAAAGCGCTAATTCTAAAGATAATATGTGACAAATTAGTCCCTGACAAGCTGTCGCGTGCGCTCACTGGGACGTAATTCACAGGTGTGACATTATTACATTTAATTCACCGAGAAATCTTTATAAATCTCCGCTAAGTCAGCCTATCTTCGTACTAACCCCAGCTCCTGCCTTCGGCATTAGGCGATGACCGTAGATATTAGGCCCATAAAAATAGCTATTCAATTCGGAATGGATGCTATTCAATTACAGTAATTGACTAGCTATATACTAATCAAAATTTTAAAAGTAATTTGCTCCCTGCAATCTGATTCCGGTGAATCTGATTGCGGTAACGAATCGAATTCCACTTCCGAGTTGAAGCTTTAATCGAGTTTGATGAGCATGCGCTCTCAGACGAGGAAGTCGACTAATTACCGTGATCAGATTCACCGGGATTGCCGGATTGTTGATGTTATTATCATGTGGAATTATTTCTGTTTCTGTTGCCACACTTGGAATTATACGTGTGTATCATTATACTTGTGTTTGTCTTTATTCAGTAATCATTTCATCGATGTTAATTTGAATTGTGCTCCCTCAAAAAAAGGCGCGCGCAAATCCCAAAAGCTCCGAGCGATATATGGCGCACCTACGTTTTCCAAATTCGAAGGACTGGGAACAAACACCAAGGATCGGGAGGGTGTGTGTCTTGTTTGTTTTTTTTAATTTTTTTTATTATGTGCACCTATGTTTTAATGACTGTCATCTAAACAGGTGTGCATCTTACCTTGAGAATGGTAAGCTATGAATCCTGTACATATATGTGTTAATGAATAACATCGGAACAGTTGTGTGTCTTACCCTGAGTATTGGATGCTGTGAATCCTGTGGTACGAACACCAGCGATCGGGAGCATACCTTCATGTGACCCCTCTGTTTCCTGAAGACAAAAAAAAACTGAAGTGCATACAAGCCCGAGATGGATGTCTTACATTACTGACCAAGTCTGAGTTTAGTGTGCCTGTTATTTGCAGAATGAGGTCCCCAGTGGGTGAATTTAGTGACGCTATCTCACATAGCTGGCTAGCATCACTAAATTCACCCTCTGGGAACCTCATTCTGCATAGCCTCATCAGCTATTGGAGACATAGACTCAGAATGAAGTTCCCAAATGGTGAATATTGTGATGTACACCCATTGGGAACCTCGATTATGCAATGTGTTGTCTGCCAATTTAGGGATATAGAGAAATTAAACTAAAAAAATAAATAGAAGCTATGTGGAGAAGTTTCCATAGAAATTTGATACAAAGAAACTTTCCAGAGAAGATGAGGCCTAAGCAAAATGAGGTCCCCAGAGGGTGTATTTAGTGATGCTAGCCTGCTATGCTGGATAGCGTCACTAAATTCACCCTCTGGGGACCTCATTCTTCAAATTACAGGCACACTAAACACAGACTTGAGCGTATATGCCACAGGAGGTTCTCATAACATAGGAGGCATTTACAATAAGATACCACAACATAGGAGAGTAAAAGATAACAAATTGCTACATAATGGTTAAAATAATCCAATATGACAACTACCACTTACGTCCTGTCAAAATGACCGGCACAAAATGGATGATGTTGGTCATTTCAAAAATGGTGACTGTCCTGTTTTCAGATGTACTGTATGAGACAGAATTTTAATTTCCAATCGACTTATTATTCGTCAATGATGCACACATTTTAGTAAGCATCCAGTCGCCACCTGGGAAAAAAACCCATGTTATTTTTGTTTTGGAAAGTTCAAAAACTTTACATCGATTAATAAATACAATGCAATTCACAAATGACATAATCATATTCACTCTGAAATTAGTTTTATACAGTAATGCTCTAAGTAATCGACTTCTTAACCACAGCAGAATTATGGGTAACTTTTCAGGATTTAGTCGGAAATATGGCTTGTTGCCATTCATCGGAAAGCTGTGGTTAAGAAGTCGATTACTTAGAGCATTACTGTACTTTCAATGTCCTATTTGGCCAGTAGTGGCTCCTTAGACATACCCAAACAGATTCAGATTGTTCAAAAATTTGCATTGGACAAAATGTCCAACAGATACAGATGTGCAATGGACATAAGCTATTTTTCATCGGACGCTATCCGATGACCTTGACCGGCCACTTATTTTGAGCCTTGCTACCACATGCAATTTGATGCCATAGTGCATAATCCATGAAAAAATATATACAAAATAAACAAAATGAAAACAACGAACAACCGCCGATGAACTTGCTTTAGCCCATCAGGAGAAACAAAAACTTCAGTTTATTTTGGCCTAAGACCAAAAAAATAATACCTCCATGTATATAGTCTATCTGGATATAATATGTACTTGCAAGACACTGTATTATGATTACAATGTGCACACAAAAACGCAAAATAAAAACAAAGTCCTCCCTCCCTCATTGATTAAAAAAAAAGATTGTTTGAGACTCAAACCTTTTTTTTGCATGTATTGTTACCTTCTAATTGTTTCCTCTTCTGTATCACATACATGTAGTGTACCTGTCATTTGCAGAATGAGTTCCCCGAGGGTGAATTTAGCGACGCTATTCCACATAGTGGGCTAGCATCACTAAATTCACACTATGGGGACCTCATTCTGCTTAGGCCTCATCTGATATAGGAGAGATAGTCTCATAATTGAAGTTCCAAAATAGTGAATATTGTAACGTACACATTGAGAACCTCGAATATGCAAATGTGTCGTCTGCCAATTTGGGGATATAGAGAAACTAAACTAAACGAGAGGCCGATCACGATCGGCAGATGTTTAACCCATCCCTTGGCGATAGTAAATTGTTATGATCAGAATCATAATCTTTTAATGTTGAATTATAGAGTATACTGTTATGATCTAAAGTAGTATATGACAAATGTACATAATAACCAGTAATAACACAAATTATTGGAATGTATGAGTCAATATAGAAGGGTTAATATAACATCTAAACTCTAGAGCATGTCACCACTATCATAGTGTAAGCAGTTCTATTCATGTTGTTGCAAATTGCCATGTGAGATATCAAAATAATATAATTATTTATTTAAATTGAAAAGGTTAAAAGACATGGAATGGGTAAAAGGGGTTAAATCACCTATCTCTGCCATGTTTGATCCAATGTAGTCCCATCATCCAAGGACTTAGAGAGCCCATTGGTCTAGTTAAATAAATTCACATGGCTAAGTTGTGGTTAAAAAGATAGCTAAATCAATTTATCCAATAATTCACTAATCTGTGTCTCTTATACAGAGCTAACACATGAGGGCTATAAATAACTCTCAGAGCAATAAACTATATTGTCTTTTATCTTGCTCACAGAGAAGCAAGTATTCATTAATTGTAAGTTACTTGGGTTATAATCTGGATAATTCTTAGTTTAAAAAGGGCCATATCTCTGGTATAACAAATTGGATCTAACCCATATTCAAACTTGTTCTGTATTTTGAGTTGAGAAACCCACATACCAAATTTGGTTCCTAGCAGATGAAAAATGGTTGATTTATCGAAGTACATGTATTTTGGGCTGAAAACCCCATATACAAAATTTGGTTTTGATCAGGTAAAAAATGTTTGAGTTATCGCATTACACGTAAAGTGTCTACGGGCGGACAGACGGACGGACGGACGGACGGACGGACACACGACGAGTGGTCAATCCGGACAATGACACTATGTTTACCATACTATGGTATGGGTAAACATAAAAAGAAATAGAATCTATGTGAAGAAGTTTCTATAGAAATTTGTTAATTAAGAAACTTTCCAGAGAAGATGAGGTCAAAGCAGAATGAGGTCCCCAGAGAGTGAATTTAGTGATGCTTGCCCACTGAGTTTAGTGTGTCTGACATTTGCAGAATGAGGTCCCCCAGAGGGTGAATTTAGTGATTTAGATTTATATCGTTACCTTCTTATTGTGTCCTCTTCTGTATCACATGGTGGGTAAAAATACACGCTGAAGTCTTCAAAATAAATTTCTCCTGGATCCAGTTGCAGCAGGGTGAATCTTTAAAAAAATGAAATGTATGGTAACTTGAGTTGTGGTAACTAATCTGCGCTGGACAAACATTCGTTTTTGCCACATGAGAATATTTTTTGGCCAAATTCATTTGGAAGTTGTCAAACGATATTATATCTGTTATTCTGCAGAACATATCTGATAACTTTGATTTCCATGGGGAGGGAAGGGGGGAAATCCCATTATTGAATGGTCACGGCCCACGGGTCACGTACAAAATATACTGGTACCTCAGATGGCACACCTGGGTTTCAGGCTTTAGAATTGATTCAAATTATATATTGGTTTCTCCAGTTTTGTATATGGCATCGCTGTTTGCCATAGCTAATATCATAGGTTGTTAGGCCAAAGAACAAAATATTTGTGCTTTGGGTTTCCCTACGACCCTATTTTAAACCCCTAAAGTTTTTTTCAAGGTTTTCAAGAAAATCTATTGAATTTGTTCTCAAAAAATTTCTACACATTTCAGCATCTCAGAATATGTTGATTTCTTGGTAAAATTATGGTGCAATAATAAAATTTATACAAAAATAATCAAAAGTAGTTTTATGTCAATCGTTGAGAGTAAACTACGCACATGAAAAGTAATAAGAATACGTCAAAATAAAAAGAATAATAAAAAAAAAAATTCAGGCCTACCTACCGACCCTATTTATTTTGGCATGTTAACCCAAACAAACATTTAATTTTCTTTGGCCTTATGAAATTGTCAACATTACATGTCTCACACCCTAAGCTGGATTCAAGCCTGCAAATAGTGTGTCTGACATTTGCAGAATGAAGATAGGATAATTGTGTTTACCATTTCCTAATTTTGGATTACCAAAAATATGAGGGACTAGAAGTTTTAGTCCGAGTCATAGAAAAGTTGTATTTGGGAGTTTCAATTTTGTTTATTGTCCGCTCACACGGGTGGATCGCGGTCTACAACTTTTAGTGTGTTTCAGAATGAAAAATGTCCAAATATTAAAAGTTGAAATATATTAAGATTTACAAATTATCTTTTTAATTTATTTCATTTGTAATTTGTAATATCTTATCAAAAAACCAAAATCAACATTTTTGAGGATATATTAATCATTTAATGACAATAAACAAAATTGAAACTCTCAACTACAACTTTTCCCTGACTCTGATTACAACTTTTTGTGTGTCCCAAATATGATGTCAAATCACTAATCCTCCAGTTGCCATCCTAGTCTTGATATTACATATATGTTATTCTTTATTATGATCTTGTCAAACTCCTGTGGTTTGTTTCAATGTTTGTTGAACTTATTTATAAAACATCCTTACAAATGAATGACATATATAAACTAATAAATTCCACTTCCCCTAAATGTAACCATGTCTGTTAGTCTCAAGTAATACTGTTTTCAAGGTAGTTTGTTAGTTAGAGACAATATCTGCTAAGCCCAATCCGGCTATTATAGCTCAATCGGTGGTTCACTAAGACCTATTTAAAGGTACTCAATCTGATCAGACGTTCCCCATACCATCAATATACAACAACAACAACATTTCTTCAAAATACGCTCTAATTATCAGAATAAATTTATTGCAACAAAATAATGCTAACCACTGTCAAAACTTGTTATTTATCAACCGTTTTGCCACTTGATTTTGGAGTTATCCATCTTTATCCGCAATATTGCGCCACTAAAATGACTTGCAAAATCGATGTTTGATTTCTTATATCGTCGAAACAGCTTGACCGATTGATTTGAAATTTCATACCTGCATAGTCATTGAGCATACGCAGTCGATGAACTAATAGGGAATTTTGTATGACCTTGACCTTAGGAAACAACGCTCTTTATCTGTTTTATTGTTGTTAGCGTATCTCCTCCGAAACGGCTTGAGATATCGGGTTCGGTCTTTTTTCATTATTTGCACCTGTAAGTATGTTCTAAAATACTGAAAAATGATAGGGGTCGCACTTCCAGTTTAAAAGTTCGCCACTGGTCGAATAATAAAACAGCGCTCTTTATACGAAATCCAGAAGGGCTTGAGATATTGAGTTGGGACTTTTTGCATGATGTGCACCAAAACTCTGCGCTCTATAAAGATATATATAGTTAACGGATTTCACTTCCGGTTTGGGAGCACGGGCGTGTGGGTATGTATCTCAAAACTATTTTGCTGCAGATTTTGATGATTTGGTGGATATAATCTTTAGTTGCCGCTGATCACTATTCCACTCAAATTTTTCAAATCAGACTTAAACTTCTCGAGTTATGGCTGCTTGAAAACCTATTTTTTTGGGGGTTTTCGCGCCCCTAGAATGACTTGCAAAAATGCGAAATCGGGGTTTGATTTCTTATATCGCCGAAACGGCTTGGCCAAATGATTTGAAATTTTGTACCCGCATAGCTATTGTGCATACGCAGTCGTCGATGCCCTAATAAGGAATTTCGGCTGACCTTAACCTTAGAAAACAACGCTCTTTATCTGTTTTATTATTGTTAACGTATCTCCTCTGAGACAGCATGAGATATCGGGTTTGGACTTTTCTCGATATTTGCGCATGTATATGTGTTCTAAAATACTGAAAAATGATAGGGGTCGCACTTCCGGTTAAAAAGTTGGTCGAAGAATAAAACAGCGCACTTTATACGAAATCCAGAATGGCTTAATATATTGAGTTGGGACTTTTTGCATTATGTGCACCAAACTCTGCGCTTTACAATGATATATATATAGGTTACGGATTTCACTTTCGGTTTGGAAGCATGGGCGTGTGGGTATGTATCTCAAAACTATTTTGGCGCTGATTTTGATGAATTTTGGTGGATATAATTTTTAGTTGCCGCTGATCACTATTCCACTTGAATTTTAAAAATCGGACTTAAACTTCTGGAGTTATGGCTGCTTAAAAACCTGATTTTGGGGGGTTTTCGTGCCACCAGAATGACTTGCAAAAATGCTAAATCAAGGTTTGATTTCTTATATCCTCAAAACGGCTCGGCCAATTTACTTGAAGTTTTGTACCTGCATAGCCATTGAGTATACGCAGTCGATAGACTAATAGGGAATTTTGTCTGACCTTGGCCTTAGGGAACAACGCCCTTCATCTATTTTATTATTGTTAACATATCTCCTCCAAAACGGCTAGAGATATCAGGTTTGGACTTTTTTCATTATTTGCACATGTATATGTGTTAGAAAATACTGAAAAACGATAGGGTTCGCACATCCGGATTAGAAGTGCTCTACTGGTCGAAGAATAAAACAGCACTCTTTATACGAAATCCAGAACGGCTTGATATATTGAGTTGGGACTTCTTGCATTATGTGCATCAGATTCCGCGCTGTATAATGATGTAAATAGGTTACGGATTTGACTTCCCATGTTGTATATGTATCTCAAACTGTTTTTGGTGCAGATTTTGATGGAATTTGGTAGATAGAATCTGTGGTTGTCGAGTATTACTATGACCTATAGTATCACCATACTCACATGTATCTACTGACAACTTACGCTTTATCAAATGACACAATTTCCGTCATTTGCGAACATGGAAGTATCGAAATTGCTGTGCAATTTCAGTTTCAAAAAACTTTCATTCTAGTTAATAATACTATTATACATCTCGATATCTGATCACTCGAATCGGATTGAGTACCTTTAATGAATTGTTAGCCTTATCTCAAATTTGACTCAAAAATCTGTGCGACAACGGGAAGTGACTGGAGTGAATCGAAATAAGGATACGTAACTACTTCGTCGATAGATTTCAAGAGTTACAGATAGTAGCAGTGAATTCTATTGAATGGATATGTTATACCAGATAACATATTATAAACATGTGTTTCACCTTTCTTGGCTAGTTGTGTCAGTTTCAACAAAAGCCATGATTTATCTCACTCTCGAAAATAATTTCCGCCTACAAATAGAGGTGTGTTCGATTTGTGACATAAACACTTGCGCTTAAAGAAACTGCACCGCACATAACGGATCTCAGAGTCGTTATCTCGTGAGAATCCGGATTGATAATCCGAAGCCTATTTCGGGGGCGGGGCGAATTCCCGATTCTAGGTAAGATTTTGAAATCCACGTGGTCTCCGAATGTTTAATGTTCTCCCAGCGTCAAACATGGCTCATGTATTTGACACAAGTATCATTTGTATCTTATATTTATAAAGTTCATGTTTGTTGTGAAAGTCATGCTTTTCTTCTATGTGTATATACACGGCACATAATTTGCTGCCAATCCGACTTAATCGCATCTTTAAAGTGTGTTTATTGATGAGGGCAAGCATTTCTAACAGCTCTAGACCTCCTGAATCAAATTTCGAAGATGTTGTGAAGAACACACGAAACTTGTCAGTTGTACAGGGACGTGACGACAGGGGTTGGTTGTGTGTCTCGACCCCCCCCCCCCCGAACTTTGGTACAATTTGCTTTAATAGCTGTGCAGTCATTCATACGTGGGGAAAATCAGGATTCTTTTGACTAACTGTTCCAAATAATGATACGTACAAGCCAGCAAACGCAACAAACAACCCCGATTTTAAATAAATACATATACAAACGTATGACTAACTCGGGAGAAGGGGTGACCGGTGATCTGTATATACATGTTCAACTTATTTTGGTAGTCATGTTGCTTTGCCATTAATAATTATTTATTTTTTCAGTGTAATAACATATGGGAGAGGGGGTAGGCCTAACCTTAAGTGAGTCAGCACTTGTCCCCCAATCCCTTTGTATGTATAAACAAATGTATGTGTTATGTATCATGTGTTATCTAAATTTGACAAATATTTGAAATAAATATGTTTAAAATAAACTTTGGTACATTCCAGCAGTTGGAAATTTCATGCATGACACAACATTAGTTGGACATTAATTTGACACCATATATATGTTGGAATTGTTCCCATTGTTTGATTTGTTTTCAACCAGTAAAAGTTGGTAGTTTTCCAATCTTAGTGTGTGTCGGGTTGGATATTTCCAAGGGGTGCAAATGGAATTCTTCGAACCTGTGAGATTGATGTTTGGTTCAATGGGGGGAGTGCAGTTGGCCGGAAATTTGATGAAACCTCTAGCCACGTCCCTGGAACTTGTACGTGTGGGTACTTAATCAATAAATTGACTGACATTTCCACTATATACATGTAGTTCTGAGATACTAGAATAGCTTTACATTTTTGTTTGTGCGATTGGGAGATGCAGTTCACCTGCGATCACAAGACCACAACATTAGCTTTATGAGCACATATAATGTACAGCACGTTGGCAAAAAAATGCATGTGTTTGTTGTCTATGCAGACAGAGACTATTGTGGAAAACGACTGCATTTAACGAAACAAAACAGTTTAAACATGAAATTGCTATAAGACTAGATAGTACATACGTGTATCTGATATAATCCATCGATATTATATAATCCTAATTGAATAAGAAGAAACATTATAATAACGAACACAGGAGGACATATCCATGCAGGTTCACTTGAATTCTGTCATTGGTGACGTATCCGCCGAATTCGAAATCGACATGCGTTCGGGTGGTATTTTATGGATAGAATTATGAAATGGACATATGAAAGTGCAATGAAATCGACAATGATTTGCTTCACAATCAACAGAAGTGCTCCCCAGCGTTACTATCAATAGCGTTATTATTTCTGTATCTGTATCTGTATATGGTACGTCCTTAGTGACCAAATCTGGCTTTTGCAGGACGGTGGGAGGAGCGCTATTGATGTTCTCCCACGGCCGACTTGAATGTATCTAAGTCGGCAGCGTTGACTGTGGTATCGTCCAGATGGTTCCAGTCAATCACTGTTCTTGGAAAGAAGGAGTTTCCAAATTGATCCGTGTTTGTCGGGATCAGTTCGAATGCACTTTCGTTGTTTACAGTCCGTTTTTCTACGATGTTATCACTAACAAAATCCTCGAATTTTTTAGCTTTCCTCTTTCTTCTTAGTTTATAGTTCGTTAGGTAGTTTTCAGGTTTTATACCCGGGGCCGACCCCTTAACCACCTTATAAAATAGTGCTAGTCTCTGCTCTGATCTTCTTGATTCTAGTGATGGTAACTCTAGATCCTTGAGCATGGTTGTCACACAGCCTTTTTCTCTTGATTTATTTTGCTAATTTCAGTAATATTCTCCCAGGTTGCATTCGATAAAACAAATTTGTCTCCGCATTTACAATTCTTTGATATAGATCGTTTATATTCTGCAATAATTTATACACAAGAGACGGATTCTTATGTTTTATTGTGTTTTTAGACTCCGAGGTAGCGAAATCTCGGTTTGTTTACATTACGAACATTTGAGTCCGTAATCGGAATTGGAATCCGAATCTGGATTACCACGAGATTGAGATTACGGTCTGTTCGTTTCCTGATAATGCCAATTTCTGGTCTGTTCGTTTACCGAACCAAGTCGTACGGGGACTAATCTGTAATCTGAATCCAGATTCTGAATCCGGATTCCCACGAGATAACGACTCAGGGTATGTCGCGGTGTTGTGTCTCGACCATGGACGTGTAAATTTCATACCTGACACAACATTAGTTGGAAATTTCACACCAACAATAGGTTCAGATTTTTCTTGTAGTTTGATTTTCATTAGGGGGGGGGGGGTATTGTTTTTGGACCAATATTTTCATATTTTCCTACTTTTGGTCAAAATTTGGGACTGAAATGGCCAACAGTTGGAAATTTATTAGAGGGGGTGTCAGGTTGGAAATTTCTAACACATGGAAAGCTTGTGTCCTGGTCCCTCCCCGGGCCGTGGTCATCATGGGCGTAGTCAGCTAGGGTTAGTTGAGTTCGGACGAATCCGCCCTTGAAATCAGAGTGCCCTCGTCACCTGACTTCCAGTGTTCGAGAGATTGGTTTGGGCAACTGCTGGGGATTCGTTAAGTCAAGTTAAAGACATATTATGTACTTGTTTGAGAGCGTGAAACAAATTTAGTATTCAGGCGCTATGCCAACTGGAGGAGTGTCGCATTCTACTAACATCGCCGAAAATCTCAAGCAAATCGACCGTACAACTCCATAGAAAACATCGTCTGAACTATGTTCAATTGTAAATATTTACTTCTCGATTCGGGACGCAACTATCCGCGGTAAACTGACGAAAATGTTTTTGCCACCGATAGTCACATCATTTAATTAATATATAAATGATGGTGCGTGTTGTTCATTTGGATATGATATTTGTAAAATAATACTATTTTGTACATCATTATTCTACATTCCTATTTTATCAACCTACCTAAAAGCATGATCGCCCAATACTAGATTATTTCTCATTAAATTGAGGTCCGTATCATGTTCCAGTGAAATCCGCACATACGCCGGGGCGAATATTTGATTTTAATATAATAAAATCAATACCGGTAGTCCCATGGCATGTCGGCATATCGTCACATGGGTGCTTAAGGGTTAGAAGTCAACATTACCCATTTTGTGGGATTTTTTTTTATACCCATGCAGTTCATGTATTGGTAAATAGCTAATGGACCGTTGTCTCATACTTGATTCGAGAATGCGCAATAAGCACTATATTGCAGTCATGGGTGTTCAACGTTACGGGGTTGAGAAGTAATATTGATATTTTTCTGTTTGGACATAGAACATTCTAGTCACAGTCTCGCCATACTTAATTGGTTGCGAACATAGAACAGTCCAGCGCACATGCACAGGAAGCACCCATTTGCACAGAAAGCGTATATCTGCTTAACTATTTCATGATTTCTTTAATTTATGCAATAATTGATCCCAGTTAATTGAATGGCAGATTGAGAAACAAGAATATAAATATAATTCCAACATCGTCAAACACACAAAATAAAACATTATTGAATTTATGGTCAGCTTGCAATCTTAAATATGCGCAACTTGTTTGGGCACAACATTTAGGCACCCACGGTGTTGTTTAAATGGTTGCATTAGCATTATATTGAGATAGTACATAAACCAATCGGGGGAAAAGTTAACATTTAGAACCGATGTATAATAATTTGAAAATTCAGAGTAAACTACACGTTTTTTATAATTTATCGAGACCCACAAATAATTATAAAGCATTTAATCCACCTTGGATTTCCATAATTATATATGTTAATATGTTGATTGATTTTGACCGTTTAACAGCTTACCCACTATGTGTGTTACTCGGCTCAGCTGCATGTAACAAACATATCGGGTACAAAAATATTGTGCAGATATATACGACTTGAGCATATTTACACAATTGAGTCCATGGCACCACAGTTATATTTGCGGATTAGCCTGGATGACTCGACAACCATTATCTGATCCCGCTTCGATCTCAGATTTTGGTCGCATGGTCGACTCTGTTGGAAGAATGGAGGGCGCAGTACTTCGTCGGTCTCCTGCTATTGGACCACCAGATCGATTGAATACCTGGATTCCGGAACCCAGCGAGTGGAAGATGCCCTTCAAGACACCAACGAGATGATGCCAGGAGATGATACATGTAGGAGCTGCTGGATAAAAGTTACCAGGGCATCCGGACGACTTCCAGACGGCCATTTCTATGGAGCAGCCCGGACTCCAGATACCATCTAGCAGGAGTCCACCATCACCACCACCGTCAACACCTGCTGGGGCACTGCAGCTACTATCAACCTACAGTGTCACAAGGGGCTAAACACCCCCTCGTCTGCATACCGGCGACGGAAATAGAAGAAGAAATTTGCTTTAAATATTTGTTTTCTTCTTTTTTTTATATGATTGTAAATAAAGGCTAACAAATGAGGGGTTAGGGAAAGGGCCATTTGGTTAGCGGCTAGCCCCCCCCCCCCAAACACGCTCTCTCTCAAATTCCCGTCCTCTACATGATCCATGTACATAATTATATGCAACATATACGTCACATAATCCACGAACTTTATATAAATAATGTATGCATGTAGCAGAATTTGACAGGTGCGGGTGAACTACATGTATCCCTGCAGCAGCGCCACAGTAAAATATAATAATGTCGGACCGAAATAATTCCACACAACTTTAATTGATGCCAGCAAAGTCGTGGCCGTTTACCCAACAGTTATATAGCGTTCGGTCATTATGTTAAACATGATGCTGATGAAAAGTCTGAACGTGATTGTTCTGAATTCTATCATAAAGCCTGTAGACATGTATACCCGGTACGTATTTAACATTTATTGAGATATGATCCTTGTAACTGAACCGGGATGTGATACACAGGAGCTTAATTCAATGACGCGATGTCCTTGTGGCGATTCGTGTTTGCACTTCTCATGCACAATAGCAGCACACGGAACGTTTCCACCATTTTAGGAATCTAGCTGGGTAACTTTGTCACAATAAACATATGTGTGACTAATACAGCAGCATACATGTACAGTATGGTGGGGCAGGGTGGGGGGTAGTGGAGCACGTTATAAGCCGCTATGTGCTAGATGCATGTAAAACGTGCTCTGCTGTCCCACCTTTTGCACTGCCCAAATATATGCCACATAACGTAAAGCAGGCGCGTATATAGCTTTCCGATGAATGGCAACAAGTCATATTTCCGACTAAATCCTGAAAAGTTACCCATAATTCTGTTTTGGTTAAGAGGTCGATTACTTAGAGCATTACTGTAGTTGAGTGAAATGACCCCGCGTCCATTGACTTTGCCATGTGCTTGTTGCGGGTGTGTTGTTTTGAGAAATCATATGTACACGAAGTGACGATATATGAGGGTATCACCCCCCCCCCCCTTTTCGGTACGCGGGATTCAGGGTGTTTTGAAGCCGTACGCGGGATTCATACCCCCGAATTAACTGGTATTCGGATTCAAGCAAAACATCTTGGACGCAGGTTTTGATGGCGCAAAGTAATATTTTGTGCTAGTTATCTGTGTGAATGGGTGGGTATAATAGCTTCTTGGGCATATTCGACCACCGTGCCATCATAAACATGCTAAAAATGTTTGACGCCAGTCTAGATGCTAGGATTTTGCGATTTTCTTGTTCAGATTACAAAATTTTCGCACACATGTTCGGCCCGGTGTGTCATTGTCTCTCCCCTGTGGCCAATACAAAAATGCTAATAAGTTTAACAATATTTTACTACATTTGGTCAAACTTGTGGTCATCAGTTAGAGAATTTTCCAACCTGAAGGGGAGTATGAGGTTTGAAATTTCCAACACTATAGGAAAGCTTTAGTTGAGGCCAGTCTGGATGCTAGGATTTGCGATTTTCTTGTTCAAATTTCAAAATTTTCTCACACTGCCCGAACAACGATGGTCAGCTCGGTGTGTCGTGGTCTCTTGCCCGTAGCCGTGTGCATGTGTATGGAGTTAGACCACTAGATGTTAGGATTTATGCAATGTTTCAGGTTAAAATATCTGAATTTTCTCATACCTGGAATATAGAATCATGGTTTATGAAGATATAGGATATAGGCCTAAACACTGAGGTGCAAGGAGGGGGGTGCAAATGGAATTATGCAAAACTTGTGTTCGGTCTGATTCTGACTCAAGGAGGGGGGTGCAGTTGGAATTTCCCAAGGTGAACACCCCCCAACGGAAACCCTCTAGCCACGTCCCTGGTCATAAAGTATCATTAATGATATCATAACGGCCTCATAACGCGACCGGCATCATAATGTGTCTATGTATTATTTCTTAACATGTATTCAGGATTCACCCCCCCCCCCAAAATTAACTCGTATTCAGGATTCACCCCCCAAAATTAACTCGTATTCAGGATTCAGGGGGGAGGGGGGGGGGGGGGGTGATACCCTCATATATGCACAACATCGTCCGATTTTTATGACATAAACTGTATCGTGTTACAGTTATATACATGCATGCTGCTATCTCTTAAGTCTCCAAAATAAATAGAGGCTGCACGAGGGTACAATAAAGTTATATAATGACAGGGACGTCCTGGTATACAGATGTGATTCCTGTCAATTCTCGAGTTGAGTTATAAAAAAATAAATATGTCGGTGTGACAGAATGCCTCCTTCTTTACCAGTCAGCTGTCTCGCGGGTATTGGATACAAAATACCATTGTCATCATGAATTATAAACTAAGTTAAGTGATCTATAGTTTCTGTGAGGTGTTTTATTTGTTAATGACCTCGTTAAATAAAAAATGCAGCCCCGTTTATTAAATACTAGCAGGTTAGCCCGCAACCGGCGGCGTTTGCATGTTTATTTTTTAATATTAATTTAATGTTTTTTAAATGTAATATATATTTGTTTCTGAAATTTTTCCGAAACATGACATTTTATGACATGTTTATTTTTTAATATTAATTTAATGTTTTTTAATAATTTAATGTTTTTTAAATGTAATATATTTTTTTTCTGAATTTTTAAATTTTTTGTTTCTGGCGGAAAAATTTACCCGATGAAATGCCCCCTTCCTAGGAACGATATTGGGTTTTTTCAATATTTTACCAGATTTGACCTTGAATTGATCATTTTCAAGGTCAAGGTCATGTCGGGGTCACAATATATAATTTGTGGGTACCCGTTTGAAGGTTAAGACTGACGAAGTTTGAGCTCACCTGGGGCGGAAAAACTTACCCGATCCGCGTTCTTATAGGAACACAACACGCTCCGCGTTCTTAGGAACACAACACGCTCATGTCTATACACGCCCAGACCCAGAAGAGGTATGATTTTATTTAACCTGCACGTGGCCATTGAGCAGCCCCTGACAGAGGTTGTCCACCCTTACGAGATGGTCAATAGTCCCCGCAAAGTTAATCCCGTCGCGAACCCCATCCTCGCAAAGAGCGGACAGTCAATTAATCCCGTCGTGAACGCCATCACCAACGCGACGTAATTTTGTTTGGTATCATGTGTTGCGTTCTAAAAATAGGAAAGCACTTGCGTAAATACGAAATTGTGGGTGTTGGTTTGTAACCGGGATTTCTGAGAAGCATTATGCCTATAACTACCCCCCCCCCACTACCCCCTAAGCCCTGACCTAAGTGTCATATATACTATAACAATGATGTTGTAAGAGTACTATGGCATCCAATAAATCTCCCCGCATAGGAAACCACTCAATGTTCCTGTATATCTCTCTGCAGATGCTAATAACGTTGAATGGTAAACAGACGCTCTTTATATATAGCGATGCGTCAAAAACAAACGCTCATTAAATAATCACTTGATTAACCCACGTCGTGCCTTTGTTGTGATTTGGGAGTGGATAAAGGGTGCTCAGAGCTTCTCCAAAACGCGACAACTACGGTGTTCGTGGGTTTTTACCCTTAGATGGGAAGTTTGAACTCAATCGAGCCAGCCGTTTTCGATTCTATAAAGTACACACACACATACGGAAGTCTCAAAATATATAGTATAGATTATATATATACATATTCAACATTCGTGAAACTGTGAACATGTTGACATAATTATGTGATTAAAGTTAGAATCATGCATTGTTTTATCTCGAACACTATTTTTCCTTCAGGGACAAAGCCAGCAGGTGATTATTTAAAGAGAACGGCGGTACCGAGTCGATTTCCTCGGGTGGATCCACCAACGGCGGCACAACTGCAAAGAGATTCTCGACTTAAAAAAGCAAAACGACTTCGGAAAGAAGCGACGACAGGCTAAAGATGTTAAAACTGGAAATCGAACAAGTTTCTATGCTGGACACATGCAGCATGGAGTTCGATGTGGTTGAAGAAGTTGCAACCACGGACAGTGCGGAAGGGAACCAATACGTATACCCATGTCATCGGAAGACATTGTTACAGCCGCATAATGCAACACAGACGCCGAAACAGCCAATGTTCTCCGTCCATAACTTTGAACATGACGACGAAGCCATTCATCTATATATTGGCCTTGAAACGTTTCTAAAGTTCCAGTTTGTACTGAACACACTTGGACAAGCAGCATATCACTTAAGGTATGTGGTATTTGGAGTAATGGGCCCATCACACTACCATGCGCTCGGCCACGCGTGTACCTATATATAGTTTGCCATTGTGCATATATACATCTGATGGGAATCTTTAATGTAGACATAAATTTATTTGATGTAAATAAGCCAAAGTATACACACGCAAAATGTATAGGATTGCGTTTATATATTTGAAGTTTCTTACCACTGGCTTTTTAGGTGGGGTACCCGCGACACGCGATCCGAGTTCCATTAGCCAGTTGGCTCCGTTAACAAACGAATAGTCAATAGTAAATATTATCGAACACCATATATATAGAGACAACACCGCGCCCTCCAAAATTCATATAAATTCAACTGATATAAACCAGTGCGGCATTTCCATCCAGAATATTTGAAGAATATTTACATTTTCTATTCTCTTGCGTTAGTTAATCCAGTCAACATAGGGTTTGACCTAGACAAAATTTGTACAGAAATCATTTGAACATTTTTAGAATCAGCACACACCCATGGCCAAGTGGTCCTGCAAATTTGCTATGATGCAGTATATATATATAGGATTCTGCTGAATTGCTATGATGCTGTTATGACAAACTGATGTTGTTAAGAAAAAGTACCGTTATTTTTTTCTAAAGTTGTCATTTTTGTGGTTTTCGAATACTCAAGCATATCAAGGAAAAGCCATTATTTGTGTCAAATATTCGACAAACATATATTTTGTGTAATAGTTGACGTCGCCCGCGCCGTCCGCCGTCCGCTTTTGGTTTCCGGACGATAACTTTAGATTGAATCGAGTGAACTGAACCAAATTTGGTATGTTAGTTTACCACAACAAAATACAGATCAAGTTCGAATATGGGTTTCGTCCGCGTGAATTTGACTGAGTTATGCCCCTTTTTGTCCGCCGACCCAACGGGTTCGGAGGACTATTATAATCAGCCTGTGCGTGCGTGCGTGCGTGCGTGCGTGCGTCCGAGGTTTCCGGATGATAACTTTAGTTAGAGTGAACCAAATTAAATTAAATTTGGTATGTGGGTTTACTGATAACTTTAGATTTAATAGAGTGAACTGAACCAAATTTGGTATTTTAGTTTACCACAACAAAATACAGATCAAGTTCGAATATGGGTTTCGTCCGCATGAATTTGACTGAGTTATGCCCCTTTTTCGACTTAGATTTTACCTGATTTGCGGTTTCCGGATGATAACTTTAGATTGAATCGAGTGAACTGAACCACATTTGGTATGTTAGTTTACCACAACAGAATACAGATCAAGTTCGAATATGGGTTTCGTCCGCATGAAGTTGACTGAGTTATGCCCATTTTTCGACTTAGATTTTACCCGATTTGCGGTTTCCGGATGATAACTTTAGATTGAATCAAGTGAACTGAACCAAATTTGATATATTAGGTATACCGCCCCAAAATACAGATCAAGTTCGAATATGGGTTTCGTCCGCATGATTTTGACTGAGTTATGCCCCTTTTTGTCGCCAACCCAACGGGTTCGGAGGACTATTATATATAAGTACGAACACAGAATCACACAACAATCTCATGTCTGTACACAGACACGCTCATGTCTGGACACATACAGCTCTTCAACGACACTGTGGATACGAACGCTCTTTAACTATCACGCGATCAACACATGAACTACACATTGCGGTGGCGGGGGATTGGAGAATGAGTGCGCTGACGTTCTCAGAAGCGGTGCGATGACATTCCATCTGGGATTTTACCCTTAGATATGAAGTTTGGGCTCAATCCGTCCGACAGTTTTCCCGGCCATAGCTAACAGACAAACAAACAAACAAACAAACAGAAGTCCCAAAATATATATTATACTAGAAGCTGACCCGACTTCGTCCGGGCTTTGACCTTGAATTGACCATTTTGAAGGTCAAGGTCAGGTGGGGTAACGATTTGACCCTGTCCAAAACACTACCCGGACAAAAGTACCCGACAAAAGTACCCGTCGAAATCCATCCGGTTTTACCCGATTTGATCTTGAATTGATCATTTTGAAGGTCAAGGTCAGGTCGGGGTCACGATTTGACCTGTCCAAAACACTCAGTGGACAAAAGTAACCATATGTATCAAATTTCGTGGAAATCCCATCAAAATTCGCGATTTGACCTTGAATTGACCCGATTTCAAGGTCAAGGTCACATCGCACGGGCAAATGAATAGGCTTATGATGCTCCCCATACGAAAGTATCTCTAGACACTAATTGTCTCCAAATCCCGTGATATTCGGGAGTTTGACGTTGAAATGACCCGATTTCAAGGTCAATGTCACGTCGCACGGGCAAATTAATAGGCCTATACCACTCCCAGGCCGAAGGTACCCCCACATACCAAGTTTCATCGAAATCCCGTGATATTTGGGCGTTCATCGAAATTGGTTCTGTCGTTTTCGAGTCCATCGCGAACAGACAGACAGACACACACAGACAGACACACAGATCTTCCAAAATATATAATAGATAATATAAAATATATTGGTTACATGAATGCACCGCCTCAGAATTCCGTTAAAACAACTAATCCTTCAAATTATTACAAACAAGGGGTGCGCATCTAAGATGCTATGTCGAATTTATTGGCAGTCGAAAAAAACTTCTGCCAATAACTTGGCAATAAGGCCCACACAAGGCCCAAAAAGTCGGACAAACCTGGTTTTCGAACTCGTCCGAGATATATTGTTTCAAATAGTATCAAATATGGTTTGAATCAGTTAATATTTAATTGAGTTATCGCGCTAACAGAGAAAAACATGCTTAAAATAGACAAACTAAGGTCCATATCTCTGGGGGGAAAAAATTGGACAAACCTGGTTTTCGAACTCGTCCGAGATATTGTTGTAAGAGACTCATATATCAAATATAGTTTGAATCAGTTAATATTTTATTCAGTTATCTCGCTAACGGTAAAAACAATTCTAAAAATAGACAAACTAAGGCCCATAACTCCGGGGGAAAAAGTCGGACACACCTGGTTTTCGAACTCGTCCGAGATATTGTTGTAAGAGACTCATATATCAGATATGGTTGTAATCAGTTAATATTTGATTGAGTTATCGCGCTAACGGTGAACAAAATGCAAAAAAGTCATCAAATGGATAATTCTTGTTTAACATTTCGCACGTGACCCATTTTTTACAGGCAGTAAATAGTCATTGGGAGCAACTCACATACCGAAATGTTTTTCAATCCGTTCACAAATGTCAAAGTTATAAGGCATTCTTTAGGTCCGAAACCCACCCCGCCCGCCAACCGCCCCTCGTCAAACCATAAGTCGAGTTTTTTTTTATAAACTCGACCAAGAAACTTATTACTGCAGGTTTCTCATTCCCCACACCAGAAAGCTTCTAAATGCTGAAAAAATCGGAGGTATTGTGTTCCCACCAGGAGTGCATGGCCCACCCATTGTTCATACCTAAACGTCGAAAGCAATTAACGCGGTCATAATGGTTACATACCGGTACTGCAACTTTAAGACATCCAGCGAATACACACCCCACGAAAACCAAAAATGTGTTGTCCTGGCGAGAAATCTCATCGCTATAGCTCAATTTGACACGGCTAGATTAGCCTTTCTACAATATCCCAAAAACAATAAAGCTTCTCAAATCATCGGCATAGTCAATAGAACTTTTACGAACTTGGACATTCCAACTACAGCTTTAATCGGCGTCGGTGTCGCAGTACAACTTTAGCGCGTCCCAAAATAACCGCACTCGGGGTAGCACTACAGCTTTTAAGCGACCCAATCTTACATGGGACCACATAATTTTATAATTTGGACCAAAGTATACACCGGTGTTCCCGATGTGATTTGTTCAGATAATAAATTCATGACCTGGTCGTTTGTTGAACTTATTATGTAAACATTTTACAAGGGAAACTACATGTTATGGTGCCATTCGAGTCATGAATGGGAAGGGGGGGGGGATGGTCACCAATCTGATACACAAAAAAAAATAGGTTTAGCTCTAATTCCCACCAACTTCATACAGGTTCTTCTCCAATGATAAGATGAATCAAAGTATGGATTAAAACGCTACATTTGATGCCGTTTGGAGCAGGGCTGTATCGGGTGGGGTATACTAACATTGATAAAAATGTGTTATCGCCGATATTGACAGTTATACATATTCATCTCCATAATTTGTTTCAATGAATTTTTGGCGTTCAAATTTCACAACCTCGACATCATGTGACTGAATTAAGTTATATCTTCTCAACTGACATATTTGTAAGGAGACGGCAATCATGATGTTCATATAGTGAGCCAGCAAAAACATATACATACATGTAGAAGAAAGCATTAAAATATATATTTATCATTATATTTAAGAGATACATAATTATATTCTTGCAAATTGAGGGACTTTGAACCATCAGAGAATGGCATGCTAGAATGTCTCATGTATTATTACGCAATTGAGTCTGTCCCATTCAAAAAATTTGCCACAAACAAAGATGCAATTTGTCAAGAGAGATACAGTTTCCTTTGTGATAAAAGAGAACACAAAGTCATTGGTCGATGACTTTTCAGGATCCTCCAAGGATACATCATACACCATTCTGCTCGATACAGAGGATTGCTTTCATTTGTAGAACAGACTCAGAGCCTAACATTAACAACTTAAAGTCTCGCTCCGAGTCAGGCACGTGTAGATATATAACAACATGTCTTTAACATTTATAAAACAGCTGTATCTTCATGGAGATATGATGACCTAGTGTCCTCGAAATCTTAGTCTAATCCACTAGATTGATTCATACATGTGTATGTACAACCGAATTGTCATCATATATTTTTGCGATGATGTTGTTCATGTTTTGGTCCGAAATAAAACATATTTAAAAAAAAGACCAATGGCAATGAAAACAAACGTCAATTCCAACCAGGCCGACTGTACGATTTAACAACCAGGCCGACTGTACGATTTAACAACCAGGGCGACTGTACGATTTAACAACCAGGCCGACTGTTCGATTTAACAACCAGGTCGACTGTACGATTTAACAACCAGGCCGACTGTACGATTTAACAACCAGGCCGACTGTTCGATTTAACAACCAGGCCGACTGTACGATTTAACAACCAGGCCGACTGTACGATTTAACAACCAGGTCGACTGTACGATTTAACAACCAGGCCGACTGTACGATTTAACAACCAGGCCGACTGTACAATTTAACAACCAGGTCGACTGTACGATTTAACAACTAGGCCGACTGTTCGATTTAACAACCAGGCCGACTGTTCGATTTAACAACCAGGCCGACTCTACGATTTAACAACCAGGCCGACTGTTCGATTTAACAACCAGGCCGACTGTTCGATTTAACAACCAGGCCGACTGCACGATTTAACAACCAGGCCGACTGTACGATTTAACAACCAGGTCGACTGTACGATTTAACAACCAGGTCGACTGTTCGATTTAACAACAGAGGCCGACTTTTCGATTTAACAACCAGGCCGACTGTTCGATTTAACAACCAGGCCGACTGTTCGATTTAACAACCAGGCCGACTGTTCGATTTAACAACCAGACCAACTGTTCGATTTAACAACCAGGCCGACTGTACGATTTAACAACCAGGTCGACTGTACGATTTAACAACCAGGTCGACTGTACGATTTAACAACCAGGTCGACTGTACGATTTAACAACCAGGCCGACTGTTCGATTTAACAACTAGGCCGACTGTACGATTTAACAAATGATAACATCTGAAGTACGCTCAGTTGTACATAAATAAATACTTCTTTATTTAACAACCAGGCGGACTGTACGATTTAACAACCAGGCCGACTGTACGATTTAACAACCAGGCCGACCGTACGATTTAACAACCAGGCCGACTGTACGATTTAACAACCAGGCCGACCGTACGATTTAACAACCAGGCCGACTGTTCGATTTAACAACCAGGCCGACTGTTCGATTTAACAACCAGGCCGACTGTACGATTTAACAACCAGGCCGACTGTTCGATTTAACAACCAGGCCGACTGTACGATTTAACAACCAGGCCGACTGTACGATTTAACAACCAGGCCGACTGTACGATTTAACAACCAGGCCGACTGTTCGATTTAACAACCAGGCCGACTGTACGATTTAACAACCAGGTCGACTGTACGATTTAACAACCAGGTCGACTGTACGATTTAACAACCAGGTCGACTGTACGATTTAACAACCAGGCCGACTGTTCGATTTAACAACTAGGCCGACTGTACGATTTAACAAATGATAACATCTGAAGTACGCTCAGTTGTACATAAATAAATACTTCTTTATTTAACAACCAGGCGGACTGTACGATTTAACAACCAGGCCGACTGTACGATTTAACAACCAGGCCGACCGTACGATTTAACAACCAGGCCGACTGTACGATTTAACAACCAGGCCGACCGTACGATTTAACAACCAGGCCGACTGTTCGATTTAACAACCAGGCCGACTGTTCGATTTAACAACCAGGCCGACTGTACGATTTAACAACCAGGCCGACTGTTCGATTTAACAACCAGGCCGACTGTACGATTTAACAACCAGGCCGACTGTACGATTTAACAACCAGGCCGACTGTACGATTTAACAACCAGGCCGACTGTTCGATTTAACAACCAGGCCGACTGTACGATTTAACAACCAGGTCGACTGTACGATTTAACAACCAGGTCGACTGTACGATTTAACAACCAGGTCGACTGTACGATTTAACAACCAGGCCGACTGTTCGATTTAACAACTAGGCCGACTGTACGATTTAACAAATGATAACATCTGAAGTACGCTCAGTTGTACATAAATAAATACTTCTTTATTTGGTAGGACAAATTCATAATCAAAACGACAATCACCCCGACAATGTGAGTCACTACTTATAATCCATGTATAAGAATGACAATTTGTGATGCTATTTTGATATTTTGTTTAGTGAATGTCTACAATTTTTGAAAATACGTGGAACACTTTGAGCAAGAGTATTCACTGTTCCCACCAAATATCAACAACACAGAGCTTCAGTTAAATTTAACCTGGACAACGCCGGGTAAACTGGACAACGCCGGGTAACCCTGATTTACCTGGACAACGCCGGGTAACCCAGATTTATGTGGACAACGCCGCGTAACACTGATTTACCTGGACAACGCCGGGTAACACTGATTTATCTGGACAACGCCGGGTAATACTGATTTACCTGGACAACGCCGGGTAACCCTGATTTATATGGACAACGCCGGGTAATACTGATTTACCTGGACAACGCCGGGTAACCCTGATTTATATGGATAACTACGGGTAATACTGGTTTACCTGGACAACGCCGGGTAACCCTGATTTATCTGGACAACTTCGGGTAACCCTGATTTACCTAGACAACTTCGGGTAACCCTGATTTACCTAGACAACGCCCGGGTAACCCTGATTTACCTACATTGTAGACAACGCCGGGTAACCCTGATTTATCTGGACAACTTCGGGTAACCCTGATTTACCTAGACAACGCCCGGTAACCCTGATTTACCTACATTGTAGACAACGCCGGGTAACCCTGATTTATCTGGACAACTTCGGGTAACCCTGATTTACCTAGACAACGCCGGGTAACGCTGATTTACCTACATTGTAGACAACGCCGGGTAACCCTGATTTATCTGGACAACTTCGGGTAACCCTGATTTACCTAGACAACGCCGGGTAACGCTGATTTACCTAGACAACGCCCGGTAACCCTGATTTACCTACATTGTAGACAACTTCGGGTAACCCTGATTTATCTGGACAACTTCGGGTAACCCTGATTTACCTAGACAACGCCGGGTAACGCTGATTTACCTAGACAACGCCCGGTAACCCTGATTTACCTACATTGTAGACAACGCCGGGTAACCCTGATTTATCTGGACAACGCCGGGTAACACTGATTTTTGTTTTACAGGACATGACTAACCTCGACCATCGTCATGTGGATTACATAATCTAATTATCAACACAGAATATCATGTTTGATTTGATTTGATTTTTTATTGTCAATGAAATAGTAATTAAATGTAACACATTTTATAACGTAATTGGTTAGCTGTCAACCCACGGAATACAGTGAAACAATTGGTTGCCACACACTTTGCGAGTTAGGTTATTTCTCGATAACCTATATTTCTCGATAATTTCCCGCAACATAAATGACAGCCGCGTCGAGTGACCACGCCTATACCGCGTGCCTACACATGTACATGGAAACTGTTCGATACTTCCTACGATTTAACAAGACATTTGGGTACTGCATCATAATTCCGTGGGGTATTATATGATTGTATTGACAATAACATACTAGATGCTAATATTAAGTTCACAAGTAACCAAACAAATCAACAAGATTTAACACTGCAATGGAATGAGCACTGAAATTAAAACCAGCGCGGGTTTGTGTATCAATAGATCAATACCACGTGCAAGTTGCATCTTTCATGTGGCACGCACGCGATCCGTGATCAGTTTCGACTAGTCAATCAAAAACGCTGAATCGACGACGCGATTTCATCGCTTCATGCACATCAGTTTTAAGTGACAAGTGTCTCTTTCAACATAACGTGTATTTTTTGTCGGAAATAGTCTGAATGTTATCCGCTCGTTTTACTTCCAACTTCTACTTTTTGGTGGTTCTCCTGTGAAATGACGGATTAAACTATAAGAAATAACTCTTGTTTCGATTAAGTTTATGAGTTATAACCGAAAAGTATGAAGATAAATTATACGCGCGTTATAGAATTTATCTTCAAACTTTCCGGTTATGGCTCATAACCTTAATCGAAACAAGAGTTATTTCTTAAATATTCACAATTAGTGTATATGTATATTGGATTGAAATAATGTTACACAACGAATAGATGCCATGTGATGTTTTCAAGTCAGCAAAAGGTTGAAATAGATCATGCTAAATCAATAATGTTAAATTTATGTGTATATAATAATGATGTTATGTGAATTGTATGCAGTGCCTTAGCTCACATCGGAAAGAAAGTTCCACGCAGGAACTCTCTATATCCATGATGGTCATATTTGATCCCTAAAACATACAGAAGATGCCATATTGGAAGAAACACTATTCAAAGTATTAATATTCAATAGTGACAAGTTCATAATGTATATTGCTATTTGCATATTGGGTGCAATGGCTTGTGCATTATTGTCATTTAAAGGTACTCAATCCGATTCAATGGTCCCCACACCATCAGATTCCAACAACAACAATATGTTTTTGAAATGCCGCCTCAGTTGTCAGAATCTATTAATAGCCCAAAAATAATACTAACCACAGTCAATTATAGTATACAATTGCCCAAAACATGTTATTTATCAACATTTTGTTCAACGAAATTTTGCCGGTTTGTCAAATATCTGACACAAAAAAGCCAATTTATTTTATAGCTATCCATCTTCATCCTCAATTGGGTCCAAGACTGTCTTCTCGTCGACTTTTACTGGGCCACTAAATATTTCAGGTGGTGAAAAATAATATATTTCAAAAAATCGAATTCTGATCACTGAGCTTTGATGTGTGGGTTCCTCTACTCGAATCAAATATGTTGACCCCGAAGCCAAATAAATAGTAATTGAGGGGCGCTTAATCGGATTGGGTACCTTTAATATATTCAATTGACTAAAAATGGGATTAAAAATCAGAATTATGTGAAATTATTAGATAAAGGACTATGTATCAGAAATTAATGCATGTGCTGTCCAGATTTTATGCCAAGTATTCCCGGTCCACAACTTTTGGATTTAGGTTGATTTGATGCTGTTTTGAAAATGGTAAAGTATTTACCGTGATAGAAAAACCTAAAGTGATGATACAATCGTTCAATATATTGTTTACATACACTTTATGATAGCGCGACAGCTCAATATTTTCTGGAAAACAAGGTTTTGTTTACTTGTAAATCTCGTTTTGTTGACATCCAAAAGACCTCTGATATTCGCAAGTATGTGTCTGGGCACAAAGGCTGTTACAGAAAAGTAACGGGGTGGCTCCAAATGAGCATCAGCCCATGCAACCGACATTCCAGTATGTTATTGACCGAGAAGCGTCGCTCTATCCGTGTTCGACTGACATTCCAGTATGTTATTGACCGAGAAGCGTCGCTCTATCCGTGTTCGACTGACATTCCAGTATGTTATTGACCGAGAAGCGTCGCTCTATCCGTGTTCGACTGACATTCCAGTATGTTATTGACCGAGAAGCGTCGCTCTATCCGTGTTCGACTGACATTCCAGTATGTTATTGACCGAGAAGCGTTGCTCTATCGATGTTCGACTGACATTCCAATATGTTATTGACCGAGAAGCGTTGCTCTATCGATGTTCGACTGACATTCCAATATGTTATTGACCGAGAAACGTTCCTCTATCCGTGTTCGAGAGCGAATAAGATATTGTGTCTTTTAGAGTTAATCATATTTAGAAATATTTTTGAAGGAATATCATACAAACAAATTGTATGAAAAAGATCATGTCACATGACCTAAAAATTAATTCCAAATTTACTAATCAACATAGTATATAGAGGGTCTCCAACGTGTTGTGTTGGGAAATTGGATTTTTTGTCACGAGTTTAATAAATTTGATTCACAACAAGTTGTAGACGACTTGTGTATCAAATTTATCAAAACGAGTTTCATAAATTCTTATATCCCAACATAAAACAAATAGAGCCTTAGGGTGGATACACACATGCATGTAATGTCTGTATGTAAAATACATGCATTTTACATGGCCACACCAATAATTGACAAAATTAATCACCTGCGCGCGAGAGGTCAATTTCACCAGTGAGTAGTTATAAGCCATTATCAAACAAACTGCCATCAAGAAATTTCAGGCCAGTCATAAACATGTCTTCTTTCATGGATGCCGAAATGAGTAATTCTTGTCTGATATATGTTGCTGTTTTTCACGAGTTATAATTCATTTCGAAAAGTGGATTAGAGCCGGTCGATTTTATACTTGATTTGTTTCTGTCATTTCTTGGAAACATGGTCATCCAAAACAAAAATAAAATATGCAGAATTCTTTTATAGGATGATACCGGCTTGTTGAGATTTCTCTGATAATTTAAGAGCTAGCTCATGTGATAACATTAATTCAATTGGGATTGCAAATATTCATTATAGCGCCAAAAAATAATGCAGGTACAGCGTTGAAATTAAAAAGAGTGACCCCCCCCCCATTGATATCTATGTTTCTCAAGCCAAAGGTTGAGCAAGCTCCTAACTGTCACAAGCTTGAATTATAACATTTTCGACCATAATCCATGATTGGGGGAGGGGCTTGTTCTCGAAAGCTTCCAATAACTAAGGGAGTTAATTGAATGTATCAGCCGCGATATCTGGGCAAGAATTACAATATAATGTTTTACTTAAATATTCCATAGTTGTTAATTTTTACGTATACATGTATAACTGTATAACACAAGAGAGGAAAGGTCACGTAGTTGGGAACTCGTAGCTATACAGGCAACCCTTTCGCCGAATGAAGACAAACAGCAACACCATGCATTCAAATTTAAAGCTGTATAATATGTTCATAATTATATGAATAGCATAAATTGCTGCATATTAGATTAATCACTCGTAGAAAACAGACACGACAGACATGACTACGATATTTATAAAGCAGGGTGTCAGGACTCAGGGTGCTGCATGCACACCCCCGTCGAGGAAATATGCAATGGTGAATTCGGTAGCTTCTGGGATAATATAGCTTCCCGTGCATGTTGGGGCTCATAGCCCCCTGCGTTGGGGAAGAGGCCATCACTGGTATTAACATCAATAGAAGACTGACAATGATTTAAACAGAACGTCGACCATTTGAGTTATCGCGCGAATAATTATTTTAAGCGGCCTGACGACTTCGTCCCAGTCAACGGCTATTCAGCGGTTCAGAGTTTAACTCACTGTGGTCAAACACAGTCGCAATGATTGGGTTGTCAGCGGACACATATTACAGAGTGTGTATGATCCATGTAAAACGCCAAATACACGATATTTACAGAGATTACATGCATGTGTGTATCCCCCCTTATGCCTTTTTAACAAATCAGAATCCGTAAAAGAAACTGAAACATGCATACATTTACAGCGTTGGCTGATGCGCTTCACAGATGTAGACGACAGTGTTGCACACTTGAGCTGGCGACGGACAATATAGTCCCTCGATTTGCCTCTTTGTTTTTGCGTCTATTTTCGCTAGTGCAACGAAGTTGGAACTTTAATAAATTAGCAATAATGTGCATTGGCTGGTGTTTGTGTCAAGTACGGCTTTTCGAAATAGTATCAAATCCGCCTGAATTAATGTTAAGATTATGTATATATATATTTATTATATATTTATTATCCATCCCTTAACTATAACAATATCTCTGATTGGGAAAAAGCCATCACCTGATAATATGGGAAAAAATCATATTGGACGTTCAAAGGCATATTGGACTCGAATCGAGTCTAATGGGAATTTTATAAAAATTATCGGGACTCCGGGTGACGTCATTTGGATTAACATACAGATTGATAATAAAAATGTAATTATACAATGTTGTGTACAGTATTGTTTTGTACTGGATATCTCATACTCTAGAGAGGTTTAGATGTCAAACTCTAGATATAGGTTTAGATGTAAAACGACAAACGTCAACATTGAGTTGCTATAAATATATTCTTGGCGCGAAAGAACATCGCGGTATATCGTAGGTAATGTTCGATTTTTGCAGATAATAATTACAGCTCAATTGAACGAAAGAATAACTTTGCTATTAAGAACAATTGCCGGTAATTTTTCTCAAGTGGGTGTCCAACTGTATACATCGTTTCTCTACGAAAGTGTCACGTAAATCGCACCGCAATACGGGTTAAACTTCCCTAGATCAGGTCAGGCTCATCCTGAATTTGCATCGGGAATAGAAGACGGCGCACACAAGTGAACAGCCAAATTCCACTCTTAACACTATCGCAGCGAAGGAACAGTCTTCCGACAAAATTCGTTGCACAATCTTTTGCGCCGGCTTTGTTATTCAATAATAATACTAATACATTCCTTTCTAAATGACAATAACAGGATAACTCAATCGCTCCTTCATTAACAACATTTAAACTAATATAATGCTAATTGAGTTGCTTATCGTGTGCCGTCATGATTAATCATTCTACTGGACAAAATATATGTATAATACCGAATTAGTGCGACACTGATTTTCAATAATTTGCGTGAAATATGATTTTGGATTATCCCTCTTTTATCAAATTCACAAAACGGTAATGGTCATATATCACCATAATAGTGGAATTCAGGATGTGCCTGACCTGTAGGTTACACTGGTGTAAATGTTTTCCATAGGCCTCAGTGCTAACGTTTTAGCGTATGCTGTTGGCTATATGAACCATGGGTCCAATTTTTTTTTTTAATCTGAAAAATTGACATTTCGGGAAACTTTTTACACAAAAAAATCATATCTGTCTAGCAGGGAATTCGCCTTTAAATCTTGTGTTTTCGTAACTAGTGTCAGATCCGCATAAAAAAATACTGTCATATTTTAGACCACACCAACAAATTCAAACTTCACTACAAAGGGTTAATTCCTGTGCCAATGGCTATCTTACCTATGGGAAATCATAGGGAAGAGGTGTGATGATTTTTTTATGCAAAAAGCACACAAGGCTATTGACCAATCAGGGCCCAGTGTCTATTTTATTCTCTCCTATATATTCCTCCCGCATCCGCTAGAGGTCTCTCCGAACCTTATTTACACCAGTGTAACCTAAAGCGATAGCCCGCTTTTTCGCGGAATAATTGTAACACCCTACATTTTTTCAGAATTGCCCATGAATGAAAAAAATGTGTTCAAAAATAATATCACTTCTGTGGTTCTTTATTTATCACACACAATTTAACCCCACTCTCTGTAACACATTATTCATCAAAAAAGCACATTTTTCCACCACAAGTCATATTCAGGCCCCATTTTCACACAGTTTTTGGGGTCTGGTGTTGCAAACTTGGATCAGCTATGGAAGACTGTACAAGATCCTTTCCATGAGAGAACTTCTGGTGATGTGAGGTCATTGAGTCCAGATCTGATCAGCTGAGCATCAAGCACATGACTTTATCAGCACATGGAAGACTAAAATATGACATTTTCAGGTCTGCAAGGGTGATCCAAGATAACTGGATGTGGGTGTATATTGAATTAGTTGAACAAAGATATGCTCTCTTTGAAATGCTGAAGCATTTTCTTAAATGTGTCCAAGTTTTAGTGCTATTAACCTTCAAATGGCCATACCCACCAGTGAAAATGAGACACTTTTATTATATATATCTGTATATCACTGGCTATAAAATCCAAAATACTTGTTAGATTAGCTTCTTATAACAATTGGTATGTGTGTCATTGACATGCTCATGTAATGGGTAATTTGCATTATCATGTGACAATTACCACCTTGAATTTTTTTGAAAATACCTTGAAAAATTGGCATTTTTTATGAAAAATCATACCATTTTTTTGGCCGATGGAAGTGAAAGAAGACATCAGCAGCAAGAATAGCCACACCATGCATGGGAGATTCATTGGACTGAAAGACCAGGCTGTGAAAAATGCATTAAAATACTTTAAAGTGACTCCCAGGAATCAAAAATGCCAAAAAGTTCATTTTTCCCTTAAAGCGATAGCCCGCTTTTTCGCGGAATAATTGTAACACCCTACATTTTTTCAGAATTGCCCATGAATGAAAAAAATGTGTTCAAAAATAATATCACTTCTGTGGTTCTTTATTTATCACACACAATTTAACCCCACTCTCTGTAACACATTATTCATCAAAAAAGCACATTTTTCCACCACAAGTCATATTCAGGCCCCATTTTCACACAGTTTTTGGGGTCTGGTGTTGCAAACTTGGATCAGCTATGGAAGACTGTACAAGATCCTTTCCATGAGAGAACTTCTGGTGATGTGAGGTCATTGAGTCCAGATCTGATCTGCTGAGCATCAAGCACATGACTTTATCAGCACATGGAAGACTAAAATATGACATTTTCAGGTCTGCAAGGGTGATCCAAGATAACTGGATGTGGGTGTATATTGAATTAGTTGAACAAAGATATGCTCTCTTTGAAATGCTGAAGCATTTTCTTAAATGTGTCCAAGTTTTAGTGCTATTAACCTTCAAATGGCCATACCCACCAGTGAAAATGAGACACTTTTATTATATATATCTGTATATCACTGGCTATAAAATCCAAAATACTTGTTAGATTAGCTTCTTATAACAATTGGTATGTGTGTCATTGACATGCTCATGTAATGGGTAATTTGCATTATCATGTGACAATTACCACCTTGAATTTTTTTGAAAATACCTTGAAAAATTGGCATTTTTTATGAAAAATCATACCATTTTTTTGGCCGATGGAAGTGAAAGAAGACATCAGCAGCAAGAATAGCCACACCATGCATGGGAGATTCATTGGACTGAAAGACCAGGCTGTGAAAAATGCATTAAAATACTTTAAAGTGACTCCCAGGAATCAAAAATGCCAAAAAGTTCATTTTTCCCTTAAAGCGATAGCCCGCTTTTTCGCGGAATAATTGTAACACCCTACATTTTTTCAGAATTGCCCATGAATGAAAAAAATGTGTTCAAAAATAATATCACTTCTGTGGTTCTTTATTTATCACACACAATTTAACCCCACTCTCTGTAACACATTATTCATCAAAAAAGCACATTTTTCCACCACAAGTCATATTCAGGCCCCATTTTCACACAGTTTTTGGGGTCTGGTGTTGCAAACTTGGATCAGCTATGGAAGACTGTACAAGATCCTTTCCATGAGAGAACTTCTGGTGATGTGAGGTCATTGCGTCCAGATCTGATCAGCTGAGCATCAAGCACATGACTTTATCAGCACATGGAAGACTAAAATATGACATTTTCAGGTCTGCAAGGGTGATCCAAGATAACTGGATGTGGGTGTATATTGAATTAGTTGAACAAAGATATGCTCTCTTTGAAATGCTGAAGCATTTTCTTAAATGTGTCCAAGTTTTAGTGCTATTAACCTTCAAATGGCCATACCCACCAGTGAAAATGAGACACTTTTATTATATATATCTGTATATCACTGGCTATAAAATCCAAAATACTTGTTAGATTAGCTTCTTATAACAATTGGTATGTGTGTCATTGACATGCTCATGTAATGGGTAATTTGCATTATCATGTGACAATTACCACCTTGAATTTTTTTGAAAATACCTTGAAAAATTGGCATTTTTTATGAAAAATCATACCATTTTTTTGGCCGATGGAAGTGAAAGAAGACATCAGCAGCAAGAATAGCCACACCATGCATGGGAGATTCATTGGACTGAAAGACCAGGCTGTGAAAAATGCATTAAAATACTTTAAAGTGACTCCCAGGAATCAAAAATGCCAAAAAGTTCATTTTTCCCTTTAGGTTACACTGGTGTAAATGTTTTCCATAGGCCTCAGTGCTAACGTTTTAGCGTATGCTGTTGGCTATATGAACCATGGGTCCAATTTTTTTTTTTAATCTGAAAAATTGACATTTCGGGAAACTTTTTACACAAAAAAATCATATCTGTCTAGCAGGGAATTCGCCTTTAAATCTTGTGTTTTCGTAACTAGTGTCAGATCCGCATAAAAAAATACTGTCATATTTTAGACCACACCAACAAATTCAAACTTCACTACAAAGGGTTAATTCCTGTGCCAATGGCTATCTTACCTATGGGAAATCATAGGGAAGAGGTGTGATGATTTTTTTATGCAAAAAGCACACAAGGCTATTGACCAATCAGGGCCCAGTGTCTATTTTATTCTCTCCTATATATTCACCTCCCGCATCCGCTAGAGGTCTCTCCGAACCTTATTTACACCAGTGTAACCTGTAGATTGTATTATGGTGACATAAATTGATCTTGTCAATCCTCAATCAGAATGCTATACACGCAAACTGATCATATTGTTTGCAGGGTTATACAGTAATGCCCTAAGTAATCGACCCCTTAACCACATCAGAATTATGGGTAACTTTTCAGTAAAT